>JAVQJL010072526.1:0-75662 GCA_036024295.1 Nannoperca obscura | reverse complement strand
GGCCGAAGCTGCTCCAGGACAAGTCTTTCCATGGCCTTCATGATGTGGGAGGTCAGTGCCACAGGTCTGTAGTCCTTGGCTCCACTGGGGCGTGGAGTCTTGGAACAGGAACAGGCAGGAAGTCATTACTGCTTATTGAGATTTGATTGTGGTAAGTTGCATGAGGACACAAACCGAACCAGCTTTATGTTTGTGCAGTCAAGTGTTGACTTGCCCTTCCTCTAACTGCATGTAGTCTCAGTGCATGAGAATGGGTGAAACCGATGATGGCTGTAGTGTGTGTGTGTGTGTGCATGTGCCTTCAGCCTTCTGTATTCATGCAGTCACACAACAGATGGACAGGGAGATGAACACTGTGGTGGTTGTGATAGGAAGAGGAGGAATTTGTGTTTGTGACATTGATGTGTGTGTGTGTTGTGGAGATGAGGATAAGGGATTGTTTGTGACTGGATTAACCTGTTTCTGTGCTTTGGCTGTTGGTGTGTTATGCTTTAATTTGTCTTTAGTAGGACTTTGCTACAAGACATGTCACGACTACTACACCATATACAGTAATAAAAAAACTTTCTGTTATTGTTCATAATTGTTCATAAAATAACGCAGGTTACTTCAATCCAGCCTTGGAACACAGCTGTATGTTGTAGGTTTTCTCCGTTTGTCTAGACAGGGATGGGTGGGGGGAACAAATAAAAAAAAAACAATGAGCTAAAAGAAGCTTTAAAGGGGCTTATAATTGTCTAAACATTGTATCCATTGTTAACATGAAAAATATTGATTAGTGCCGCCTTAAGGGGGTTTTATGGGGAAATTAGGGCTCAAGCTACTTCTTAACAAGAAAATGTTGTGACATTACCCAGAATTTCACATGTACAGTATCCCTGGACTCTGACCCAGATACGGTTAAATATAGACTATGCTGCCATGTGTCATCTTGCTCCTGATTGGCTGAGTACAGCAGGCAGCGACGCTGTCATTTTAGCCTGTTTCTCAATTAAGGACTAACCTTGTCTCCGGGTCTGATGGAGAGATCCCCTGAAGATGCTGTGATGACTGCATTAATGCATTAATAACTGCATTAATGCCTTCATAGAGTTACATGACTCAGACAGCAGTGGAGAAAACAGCAACTGTGCTTTTCTAGTATATATATTTATATAAAACTATCATAAACTTGTGAACATAAACCCTATATGTTCTACATGTCACACCATATCACAACATGTGGGCTCAAATGCTTTATATGTGTGAGAACAGAATATAAAGCTCTGACATAAATTTAAATTAGGTTCACAATCATTGATGGTCAGTCGATCGCTTTGAAAGGCATGAGTTAGAAACTGGTAATCACGGTTACTCTGATATGACATGAATGCAACATAAATATAAGCATGTAAACGTTGTCATTGTGAGCATGTTAGCATGCTGCAATTAGCATGCTGTAATGCCTTCCCAAAGCTGCGTCCTTTCAGGATTGGATCAGTTTTAAAAATGAAGTAACAAATCATCTCAGACAAAACTAAATGGTGATAAGTGAAAAGGTTTCAGAGTGTCAGGGCAAATTGTAGGTTGAAGTCAAATGAATGCAAAGGCCATGATGCAAATGATTGAATGAATGACCGCACGGTCAGAAACTTCCTCCAGATAAAATGATGATCTACATGCCTGATTTGGTTTACATTCAAATAAATCATGACGTACAGGCCTGAAGTGACAAGTGTCAAAATTCTGCTCCTCTGGAAATACGAAAAATGGCACCAAAAATAAATCTGACTTATAAAACTGTGCGTACACACACCTACAGGCAATGCTTCTTTTATAATTCACATTCCACCTGGGAACGTAGGGTTAGGGGTAGCACGCAGATATCCTGCTGGCTACATGCCCACATTCAGCCATAAATGGTCAATGCAAAGCACCTCATGAATATTGATGCATATAAATGAGGCTGCTGTTGATGATCATGGCAACATCCGAGAGGAAGACCAAGAAAAGGGATTTTTCTGATATAGAAATCCAGGTGCTTGTGGGTGAGGTGGAGGTCAGAACACAGTTCATCAAACAGGATAGTACCTGAAATCAACAAAAGTGATCAGAATTTCATCCCATCACCAGAGTGAATCTGTTACTTGTGGGGTTCTTCCAGAGTTGATGAGTTCTAAAGGAGGAGATTGCCAGAAAAGGGGCCGTAGCAGACACAAAGAGACAAAGAGACACCATCAGTACAAAAAGATTACAAAGATTACAAATGAACTGTTAACAACATTAACAGTTCTTGTTAAAAAATGAACCTTTGCATTGCTGTCATTTTACAAACGCTGCATTACATCCAGAGATCCGTCTAAAACAGCGGCAGTAGTATGGAGCTATTTTTGTTTCTTTTTTATGCAGTCAAAAAAATGGTTTGAGAGAGAAACTTTCCACACTTTTGCTTGCTTGTATTTGTTCAACCCATTACAACAGCACAGCTCGTTAAACAAAAGCAATCTAGCTCAAACATAACATTATAGCTATAACTAAGACGGAAGATATGTGTAAAGATATTCGTATCGACTTTCTCCGGTCTCCTCCAGCGGACTTCAAAACAGCCTCTCTCGTTAACTGACGGCATGTTGCCAAGCTGTCACTCCGATCAAAACTGGCCAATAGAAACGTGTCATTCATCTTTCAGCGTAGGTCCCGCACATGGAATAAAGCGGAACCCGAAGCACAACCTTTAGTTTCGCAAGCAAAACTTTTAGATTCGCAAACAAAGCTTTAGGGTGCGCAAGCAAAACTTTTAGATTCGTAAGCAAAACTTTTAGATTTGCAAGCAAAACTTTTAGATTTGCAAGCAAAACTTTTAGATTTGCAAGCAAAACTTTTGGGTTTGCAAGCAAAATTTTAGGGTTTGAAAGCAAAAGTTTATAGTTTGAAAGCAAAAGGGTGGAAAGTTTCTCTCTCAAACCACTTTTTTTGACTGTTTTATAAAGAAACAAAATTATCTCCATAATTTAAGTGAAAGATTAGATGCCAAACACAGCCAAAGCCTTGGGCCCCCAAGTTGTGACTGGGTCACATGTTCCTGTTCCTAAGGTGCTGTTCCCCAACACAACTCGCAGCTGTATGAGGGCTGTGCTGGAATATCTCTATACTGGGCGCTTTTGTTCTCGGCCAGACCTGGATGCAATGGAACTTATTGTTCTTGCCAATCGTCTTTGCCTCCCCCACCTGGTTGCCCTTACAGGTATTACATTGGTTTTAGTTATTACCCTGTAAACCACAAGATTGTATTACACAAAGCCATTATGTGTGTTTCCAAATGAATTCCTACAGTGACTAGCTTTTGCGTTTCTTTCAGAGCTCTACACAGTAACAGTATTGACGGAGGCAGCGATGATGTGGGATGACATTGATGGAGATGTGCTGTTGTACTTGGATATGGCCCAGGTAGTGTGACCTGTCAATCATAAGTAAACAGGGTTGGCACTTAAAGCTTTTAGATAATGCTTTGGCAAATTGGATTCTTATTTATGAGGGCATTTCTCAGGGAGAACTGCTCTGAAGGCTGAAATTATCTTTACATCTAGTAGGTGGAGCCAAAGAAACACGGTTTTTCAGAGTGCAAGTCAGCTGTTTAGCGAAATGAATGAATCTTTAGAGCATGGACATGGGAGTCAGGCTCAGCACTTTAGTTTATCTCATCATTCAGAATCCAGATGTGCGCCTGCGACCCTCAGGGGCGACATATTCATTTTGTGGCAATTTGACTTAACTATACTTTGTCACCTTAAGCTGTATTTTCTCCTTTGCCATACTAACACCAGAATACTGAAATTAGCATTCTTATGTTAATATCAAGGTTCAAGTATAAGTGAAGCTTCTGAGTGCAGCTGATGAACAATCTGTAATTTATTTAGGACAAAGCTGACAGTATTGTATGAACCACAGCAAAGAAATACTGCAGCTGAAGCTGATGGATGTTAATCAAATTCTCACAAAATGAATACATTAAGGTAGGGCCACTGTACTTAAATATAGATAACATTTCATCTTTTCATTCATGGGTTGTCTTGCACATTTAGGTTTAGCTCAAATCATGAGGTAGGTGAATCCCAAGAAATGGCAAAACCCAACAATGTACAAAAAAACTGTTCCCAAATACAAAAATGACAAATAATGACTTTGTATATTCACAGTTCCACGGTGCCCAACAGCTTACTGGCTGGTGTCTTCACCACATCTGCACCAACTACAACAGTGTCTGCCGCAAGTTTCCCCGCGACATGAAGGCAAAGTCTACAGGTAACACACGTGATCTGGTAGCAACATTTAATGCTCTCTCATTCATACTTTATAATAATCTGACATACAGTACGGCAACCACTTGTGGTGCTTCAGTACACAAAGACTTGTGTGGCCATTTGGAACATAACAGCATGAAACAAAAACATGTTTATTAGGCTTTAAGGAAAATCTGTTAATTTTAATGAAATCTATGAAAGCAGATTACGCTTTGTATCACCTTGTTCTTACAGTTGCTCTCTTTACTAAGTCAAACAGTAATCAGTAATTGCAGAGTAGCTTCTTAACTCACATTTTCCTTTATGAATCAGGTTATTTTTGCTGTTATACATGATGGGAATTAGGGCTGTGTTTTTATATTAAAATAAAATTTTAACCATTCATAAGATTTCCTCTTTAATTTATTGGTAGCACATTTATTATTGTGAAAAATATGCTAAAATATGTGCTGCAAATTATTGTTGTGACCATGTTGAAATGCAACATTGAGGTGCTATTGAAAATCCTATATAGCATTTTCAGATCCCTAAAACAGTTCATTCTGATGCAGAGAACCAAGAATACTTTGAAAAACATCGCTGGCCACCAGTGTGGTACCTGAAAGAGGATGACCACTACCAAAGAGCACGCAAAGAGCGTGACAAGGAGGACTACCTGTACCAGAGACGGCAATGTAAACGCAAGTGGCTCTTCTGGAACCTTCCTTCCTCCCCTAACTCAAACTCTTCTTCTGGCTCATCTGCCGTCATCTGACGAGTGGTAAGGCCAGGTCCACACTTAAGTACATCAGTGTGGAAGCAAGTTGTAAAAAGATAGAAGACAAGAACTTCTGTCTAGCCCCAATTATTCAGGCACACAGTTTCTCTTACTGTTTGTTTGCCTCTGCAGTTAAACGACACTCCTCAAAGTAATTTGTTTTTTAGCTTGTGTACATGAAACTCAAACCTCAGTGATATAAAACTCACTGACAGATGGCACAGTGTAACTGACGCAAATAAGAACTAAAATCGATTGTTACATGTTCCACTATATGAAATTTAAGTTTTAAAAACAGGACTCTGCTGGCACAGAACTTTCCAGCTATGATCATCCTCAATTTACCTGAACTGATAACCAAGTGCTGCTTACCAGCTGCAACAACCAGCAATCCAACACAGACTTTCTCAGTCTCAGAGATAACACTTTTCCCTTAAGTGTTTGTACAATCTACCAAACTATGTGTACAGTATGATCTCATCAACAGGATGTAACAGTAGTATAGGCTGCCAGGAATCAGTTACTGAAACCATTCACTCTAACACTGATTATGATCGTGAACGCATAAATGAAAATATTGGCAGGTTTTCACTACTGTTTTTGTTCAATCATTCTATTTTTGAATGTTTGTGTACTGCTTACACAGCTAAAATTGTTTAGTCTGGACACACTCAGCATTTACGTATTGTGATTGATCATGTAATTTGTGGCCTCTTGTCACAAAAGGGCTTTAGTTTACATGAATCCATTTAGTGTCCTGAGACACAAGAGATCCCAAATCAAGGAAAATATCTCTATTTTCTGTAAAACGCCAGCAAAAACGAACCAGATCGCATTTATTTCCTGTGTTGCTTGATGAGGTTTGTTAGCACACGTTTCCTGAGTCCTTCAGTTTTACATTGAATGGTTCCATCAGCTTGATCACTGTCATCCTGGAAAGCAACACGTAATGCATCTCAGAGCCAATCCCAGCATTTCCAGAGTTAAAGTGACCACGTGTACATTACCATCCCTGTGTGACATCTGTCACTGGTGGTGATTTGGCCTTTAGAGATTTATCTTAGTTGATCAGAGGATACCCCCTGACTGTCTGCAGTTGGCTGTGTAAGACTTGTACATGCAGGAAGCTTCCTCATTCCCTGGATGAAGTCATCCATACTCTCCTACACACCTCAAGCGTTTTCTGGACTCTTCTCCGCAGAGACACACACAAGAACCTCCAGTAGCAGCATCCTGGTGGTCGGCACTAAAGACAGTATGGTGTCATGACACGCTGCTGCAAATTTTAACAAAGGAACTGAGGAGGTATACAAGACCATGACATTGCAAATGTTTCAAAAGAGGTTGTGAAGAGGTTTAGATCAAATCATTTTTCTTGATTTGTTTTGCACACTTCACAGTACATGTCAAGATTGTCATCTACTGTTGTACTTGATTGTAGGGTGGACTGGTGCTCAGTGAAGATGGCTAGTATTGTAAATTGTACAAAATATCAGATGAACTGCAAGTAACTTGCAACACTCTAATGTGCAGTTACCTAATATTGTGCACTGCAGGCAGTGATCGTACAGTATTACTGAGTAATATATATACTGAATATTGACCTATTGACTTACATTTAATTACTGTGCAGCTACAAACTGTTGTTGAAAATAAGTGAATACTCATTGTGCTGACCTCCAGTTACATATATTATACACTGCAGTATACATGCAAATTACAGGCAGTTGAAACAAACTGTTGACTAATAGAAAATAGGATTACAGTGCAAAGTGAAGTAGACACATGTTTATATAACTGATATTATAAATACATATCATGGTACATCCATAAAACATGCCATTGTTATCAAAAAAGTACATTCTGATTGCAGCATTTGCTTTTGCAGCATACTGTATGTTAAAGAAAGGCTTGCTGTAATCCTGCATATGATTGATTACACTTTTCCATACAGTTTTTGACTAGACAGATATTTAGAGCCCAATGAACAGCTTAAGTGGTATGAATCAATTCAGTGACAAAACCAATTTCTTGCTTGTATTAACTCCTGACCTAATAACTACATTGCATGAACAGGGCTCACCAAAATAGAATAAAAAGATCGAATAAAATTAACTAAAAATAAAGTTCATTCATTGTATATTAAAGTGTAAGATGTAGATTAGTGGTAGTGCTGGTGCTCTAAGCAGTAGCTTTAAATTGTTCTCAATTACATTACCTTTTGTCTATTGATAAGTAAACATAAAAGCTGACATTTTGAATGTCTTAATTAATCAAATCTTTTGGCACATATGGTCAGACATTAGGCGGAGCGAGTACTGTACTCTTTTGCAGCTTAATCCTAATTCTGAATGTTTTTATTTTTTAGACCATCTGCCTAATAAATAATAATATCCAATTTACATGCAAAATACAGTTTAATATAATAGATTACCAGCAGGAGGGTCTATATTGTTATAATTTGCCTTGGTGGTGTGATTGATAAATTTAATAGACATTCATTTCATTCCTCAGTGCATTTCATTTCTCAAAGAATCGTTTTCCTGATGTTTTGCATCAACACCTCATGCCTTAATGTACAGTGTACTGTATGGTATCGAATGTAAAGTAGTGTTACTGTGGTTACGTGTTTGTTTGCTATGTGTTCAGTTACCATGGTGCTCTCTAGGTTGTGTGTATATTTGTAAATGTACATAATCCATCATTTGGATGTAAAGCAATCGATGTATGATTCGGGGAATTCGATAAGTCTGAACACTGCGTGGGTTTTAATGTTCTTTTAAAACCGTAAATGCAAAACTAATTAAAGACTGACCATCAAGGCCACAGTAGACTAACATAATGACAAACCATCAATTTGTGACATTAACCATGAAATGAATGCAGGGATTTCAAATTTGTTTCATTATTTTAAAGTAGCTTTATGCTAATGAGCTCCAGTTTTGGAGTCTGCATAATAAGAAAATGCTGAGACAGCTTTGGCCATTGGAAGTTAGATTGCAACTCAGACATGTAAATATAAATTGTGTGATGACTTGCAGTTCAGACTTGGCATAGCAATTGATACAAGCTATTGCATAGTTTAACATAGATACTGTTTTTGCACTATGCATACTAAAATGTCTGACTTTGAAACTACAAATTTGCACTGCTTTGTAGCACCAGGTTCTATTCAAATTGCATTAGACGATATAGCAACATCGTTAGATAGTAGGTACATCAGGTAAAAAAACCACAACAAAAAAGATTAGATCATAAATTAAAAAGAAGTTGTCACTGGGGCCCTTTTCCACATGTTTGGGTGCTAATATCACCGCTGCAGAGAAGCACAAACCAAAGGGAGCTTTAGCAGCACCAGGAATATATATATGCTGCACAATCACTACTGCATAGTTTAAGAGGCCTTGTTCAGAAATGGTAAAAAAAAATACATACAATTTAAAAAAAACTAAAAGTGAAAAGGAAAAAAAAAACTTGAATGTGTTCTCAGTGTTCAAAACCTAGATGACATTTTCCTTAGTCATCAGGTATTTTCGTTCTCTCAAGAGCTGTTTTTATTGTTTGGGAGCTGTAAATCTGAAATTCTGTAGCATGTGTTCTTGAAAATGTGTAAATAATATTTACTAAATAAAAAAGGAGCGACATGTGCAGCTTGCGTATTGCGCCAGTCTTTTTATAAAAGCCCGGTTATAATGTCATATGAAACTTGCAGCCTCATATAGGTCAGCAGGATCGTGCACTGCGCAGAGGCGGCAGCACCGACGACTGCGTCTGAACCAGAAGAAAAAACCTGCAGCAAAACACAAGCGGACAACTTCTGAGAGATGGTAATATTAATCACACATGAAGGAGGCTGCTCTGCGAAGACTGCAGCACGTATGCAGTAAAACTAGTGAAAGCTAACTTTGAGCTAATATTTTACTGCGAATCACCTCTAAAATGTTCTTCGCCCGTCAAGTGAGAGTCATGTGTCGTGTTTAAAACAAATAGATACGTCTGCTATCAGGAAATACATGACTGAATAGGCGCTGTGTGCAGCCAGATGAAGTTTACATTAGCATGTAATACATTTTTTGCAGTGTGCAGTGTCCCCTCCAAGCGGAAGCAGAATAAACACACATTCAAATATTGTAATTTAACAGTGACATAGGCTGTAACGAGAAATATTAAGATATTTTGCTTATCATGAGCAGTGTAATAGTGCTGCTGATGTGTCAGACTAGTCCAACAGATAATGGCAGGGAGCTGTCTAAATGAGCTCTGACTGCACAGCAGGGGAAATAGCGTTTATATAATTCATATAAACAGTTTTGAGTAATTCTTCAAGGTAAAATGGCTAAAATTTTCTGATCCCAGCCTCTGAAATGTGAAGGTTTCCTGCTTTTCTTTGTCTTATATGATATTACGCCAAATACCATTAAGTTTGACATTATTGTTAAGACTAAACAACATTTTTCACAAGAAGTAATTTTCTCAGGCAACTTGTGTATGGCATTTTACACCATTTCGACATTTTATAGACCAAACGGTTAGTCGACTAAGTATTTGGCAGATTGTCAATATTGAAAGTAATTGTTAGTTACAGGCCTACATTAGAACTGTAAGTAAGGATCACTTCAGTTACAGTTTCTTTCCACTGGCAAACAGTGTCAATAGTTCAAGAACTATACTGCTCGACAGATGGACAGCATGTAACTTAAACTGCTTCCAAACTGTCATTTATTGCAAATGAAAGCTGTCAGCTGGGACAGGCCTCCTCTGACCCTGACTGTCACGATGTAACTGGCTGTGCTTCAGCCAGACTTAATTGCATGGCAAAAGAACAACACTATTTGAATAAAACATTTCCTGAACAAAACTAGAAAAATAATCACCCCATGACTAACTGAACACTGCTGTTCTACAGGCTGTGCCGGCACCCTTTCTGGTGTTGTGTGCTTGTGTTTTGGGGTTTTACCATGTGGAGACAACACCTGACACACCGAGCTCTCTGGATCCTTCTTTCTGTCAGTAAGTAGCCCATAATGCCTCACAGAGATGGTAAACCATTCATAAAATGAACATGACAAGGACAGAAGGATCTGAATTGAAGCTTCATTTGCTCACTCAATGTCTTAAGCACTGTTTGCTCATGGCAGTACTGGGACCTCTTCAAATATCTTGGCTGTGTTTATCTAAGGGTGTGAACATTTTCATTTGTAGAGTGAGTTTCATCTTTTATCTCTCTTCAATAAAGTGGTGGACTAGAGGTGATCTATCCAGGACTGGACATTGACAGATGCCTTATAATTCCAAAGGACCTGAAACTCAGAGAAAAGGTCAGCACAGTTTGGAAAGCCCCACAGATTTTCTTCTCTGGAGCACTCAAGGTAGGTGTATGTGAGTGTGTCAGTGTGTTTATGTTGTTTGGGGCGGCGTTAGAGTAATTCAATAATTTAGCATTTTATTTTAGCATTTTAATTTAGCATTTACATGTGGAGTGAGTTAAATACAACCACTGCAAGGTTAATAAATAAGAGAATATTGCCCAGTTTTTTTTATCGAAAGTAGACTGAACTGTCACAGAACACAATTATTGTAAACTGATATTAATTTGTAATTCGGTACTTCTTTGAATACTAAAGCTACATTAGTCCTCATCTCTGTGTGTCTGCTGCTTTTCACCCTCTTCTGTCTTAATAAACAGAGGCATATTCCTCACAAGGGCTCTGAATTAGTTATTAGGTGTTGTTTTTGTGGGTTTCTTGGGACATTTTTGAAATTTAACTGTGTGTGAAATGTCTTTGTGTAGTCAGTGTAACATGACAAACATGCACATGCTTATTTTGAACACTAGAGTGCAGTAATAGACAAGAAAAGCTTTAGCTCTGCCTCAACAGGCTTTAAGTTATTGTCACAAGAAACAAACATTTTCAAAAAAGTCTAAATAAGAAATAATAATTTCAGTAATATTTTAAATGTCAGGCTGTTCTCCAGTTTTGAGCTTCTATGCTACGTTCTGTAATCTGCAGTCCCTCTTCTGATTACTGATACTCTGTAGTAATCTTTGTCACCAGATGGTGGTGCTAGCACATCATACTTGTAAACCCTTCAATGAGCAATCATGTCAAACCATGCTAATGTCCTACCTACAGTTCTTACTATCCAGAATGTCAGATAACATAAATTGTAAAGTAGGTAATACTGTCTTTGACGTTCTTAATTCAGTCACTGATTTTTGACGGGTAAATGTTCAAATCTCTGTTTCATACCAGTGAATCTACAAACCAGAAATCAAGAAATCTCTGTTATTAAATTGAATTTCAGCACACAAAGTGTCTGAGTCTGTGCGTGCTTTAGAGGAGCAGTGTATGAACCAGTATTATTTAGTGGTTTAATAAAACATTACGTATATATGTAAAACCTCAAAGCATAACCTAAAATAATAACAAAAATAGCGATAATATAATCGCAATTTGTGTATCTAAAGGATCAGGCTGTAAATGAAAGTAACACAGTGAAACTACAGTCTGAAGTTTGAGTCTTGTGTTACAATATTAGATCCTATGCTTGTGTGAAATGTGATTAAAAGACAAACATTTGCAGTGTCACAATGATATTTGCTGTTGATAAAACAAAGGAAATGCTTCAGAGAAGAGAAAAATATTAAAATTACAGACCATAAAAAACTTCTATACTACACATGCTGAAAAGAAAAACAAGTCTGGAAAATACGTCGACAGTACATGAAGTAAGTCTTACGTGAAGTCTAGTATGTTCCTCATAAAATACTTAGTGTTGTCATGCCTGGATTTTCATTTCTCACAGAGAGTCATTCAGAGAATCTGTGTAGTATTCATCATGTGTGTTTTTCAGTGGGTCATGCTCAGTGAAGTTTCAGTGTTGAACGACAAATTGAGAGAGATACAGTTCCCAGTCCACAGAACCTCTGCTGAAGTTGACAATGAAATTACATCAGGCACACACCAAATCCTATATCTGTAAATTGAAAACTTAAATTGAAAGCCACCTCGATTTAGGAGGTAGTTTATGAATTCCACAGCTAAGCAGTCTAGCTTGAACATGATCTATTGCCCTTCTCCTGCCCAAACTCCATTTGATCTATGGTCGTATTATCTATAATGCTGTCTTACATGATTCTCTTTTATTGCCAGAATCAGTGTCAGACAGCAAAACAGATTACATGTTGGATTAAATCAATACAAACTTTATTTACTGGGCTTTGAAATGTAATTCTCCATTTCTCCTGACACTTAAGTAAACGTGCACTATTGAAGGTTCAGATTGGTGACTGTGGTTCTGTGGTTGGCCTGCTAGTCCACCACGCTTTCTGTCACTGCGCCATGCTGCCAGCGCTGCTGCTATTCTCTGCCACTCAGCCCTTGTACCCAGTAGTAGGAAGACAGAATAGTGGCCGCTCATGTTCAAATCCACCCACTGCAACACCCACTTCATTACTGGGACGGGATGCAAGCCTGCTGAGTAATTGTAATGGGCAGTAGTCCCATAAAGTCGCCTCTAAATAGGTGCTCATAACCAAAAACAAAAGCAAAGGGCCACAGAAACTGCAGATATGTGTTCAAACTTTAGAGCAACGATTCACCACTTGAACTTATGTGTTAGCAAAACCTGGCATGTGTGTTAATGGAGCATTTTTAGAAATCTTAATCACACACAAACGCCTCAAAAACATCTACAGTTTGGAGCAAGTGGGATGTGTATTGGCTAATACGACTATACTAGACGAAACTATAACAAAATGACTTGGTTACAGTTAGTCTCGTAAATAAAGTTATTGCAAAGTGGTGAAAGGACTTGAAATGAAACAGACCGGTTTGTATTCTTTTAATGGAAACATTACAGGTTGCACATACGTTTAAAAAGACTTTCCTTCACTTGGTTTTGTGAATAAATGAACCTATGAACTCTACAAACAACAAGAGTAGCAAATTCAACTAGTGTCTGCTTCATTTCCTGTTGAAGGTTTTGTAATACTGAACCATCAATGTACAATACTAAGAGCAGTAAAAGTTAGTGTTTCACGGGGAATGCATAACACGTTTGATTAGAATTTAGTTAATCTATATATTAAACACCAGTAAATTCTAAATGTAACCTAATGATCACTATGATTTGTTAAAATGAGACTTAAAATAGCTTTTCTTGACTGTAGTTTATAACACTTAATAAAACAAGACAGAAGACTATCTGATATGCTAATTTAAAAGTGGCCTATTTGTGTAAACCCAACTACTGAAATATTGTCATATTTGACACATGCTGGAGGAATGACTCCTGACAGCGAGATAATAATTAGCTCAGCAGGTAGACATACGAGTATATAACATGTAACATACCAAAAGAGCCAATGCAGCGCTATCATGACATCCTTACTGGTTTTCCAAACCAGTTCTTTTATTTGATCTACACCGACACCTCTCTGTACGAAGTGTCTTTGAAGACACTTCTAGAGGTGAGCAGCCAAAGCTGTAATTGGATCCAGCTTTCTCTAGATTCTCAGGGTAAATATCTTTAGTTAGAAACCAACTGTTAAAATCACGTTCTTGTGTTATAAATCAGCTCTCAGAGTTCAAGAAGTTAGCTCATTGTTGAATCATATTAAAATCAATAATGCTTGGAACCTTTGGTGAAATACCTGAACAAAAGATCTTTTTGTACATTTGACTGCAGCAACAGTATTGTGGATTATTAATTCCTTAATAAAGGTGCAGATTAAATATGGACTGCTGAAAGTACTTTCTAAATGTGGAAAGGATGTATGATAACCATGCCCTGTTTAAAATCTAGATTCTTGGTTCAACATCAACACAAACATCTACTGTAAATGCCAAAATACTTTTAGGATTTTGTTTCAACAGAAAGGAAGAGCTACATGAGCTTTTCATGTTTACTCTTTGGAAAACCAGCAAGCTTGGCCAAAGGACAGAAAAAGGTCAGATAAAGCTTTGCCTGCAGAAAAGAATAAAAGAACAGTGGAAATTAAGAAGACTCCAAAAATAACTAAAGACCTCTGAACTAGAAAAGGATTAAAAAGCTCAGTATATATTTGGCTACATGGTAGCTCATCCAGGTGTGCTTCAGGCACAACCACAGATTGCTTAAGTGAGTTTACAGTAACATTTTACTATTCTTTACTTAATGCTTAATAATTCATATTTTCAACTTGGCTATAGGGTTGTTTTGAGACATATATTCATCACTCTTGCTTGATAATTTCCCTGAATGTGACTGCAACATTTAACAAAATTAAGCCACCTCAATAAAAAGTCTCCAGTCTCCAGTTTTTTTTCTCCATAAACTAATATCTTATAATAATAATGAACATATTATTTTAGAGGGCAGAGAGTTGGCTTTCATGTGCATCCATGAAAGTGTTATTACTGCGTGTTTGCATTCTCAGCTGAGATTACTGACGAACATTCTTTAAAATAAGTCTTAATTTTGATACAAGCTCGGTCATCTATCCTCGACGTGGTCGGTGTAAACAACACAGGCCACAGGAGCTATCTTTACCCCTCCAAAAGTGGAGACTGTTTTGGAGTTGTTTTCTTTTTTTTTTCACTAAGGACCATAGCCACAGGGCACATTCTTAGACATGGGGATTTCAATGCCTTGTTTTTGGGTAGACATTTCTTGCATCTGGTGGATGGAATAGGGGTTTAAACCATTACTGCGATTAGAGCTGCCTCACTATGATCTCTTGAGCTTGCTTACTGCTGCTAATAGCTGTTTCCTCTCTATTTCCCTCTATCTTTTTCTTTTTCGCTTTCTCTCTCTCTGTGAATGATTTTTATGCTTTGCTAAAACATGTGGGGGCGTTGAGAGAGGATTTAAATGCAACGATCCCCCTCCTCCTTTTTTTTTTTTGGGTGAATCTCAGCGTTCTTTTCTGCAAGCCTCTGATGACGACAGGGCAGCTTTAAGCCTGGCAGTGCCCACGGCAGGCTGCCGTCTCAGCGCTGCCCACTCTCCTCTGTGTTGGCATGCTGGAGAAAGCGAGGGTGGGGTTCCTCTTTAGCAGACCCTGTCATTCCTAGGAAAGCCTACATGTCCACCCATGCAGGATTCCTGATAGGTCTTCATGTTGGGGATGTGAGAGCGCAAAGATAGGGATTTTATTTTCAGTAGGCGATGGTCTTCATTCAGCGAAGAGTTGAGGTGGTATATTTAGATAAAGAGACAAGGCACTTCCTTGAGCCTTCATATGACAGCAAGGGTCAACAAGTGAAATATGTTCTGTAATATCCATCTAATTGCATATTCAGTGTCATCAGGTGGGTGTTTTTGGCTCTGCTGGATTAAATCAGCGCATTTGGACGAGATTCAGGGAGTTTATTTCCTTAGCTAATGTTCCCCTTTGTCAATATAACACCCTGTTAAGCTGACCCGTGTCCCGCTTCATTCAGTCATTGCCCATTACTACACAACATATATGATTCATTCAAGCTTCTGAGGAGGAAAGATTTACAACCTTCTGCTATCAGGAGCACTGGATTGATTATACATATTCAATGGAAAGAAGAGAGGCAATAAACCTCCTAAGCCACCTTTCCGTGCAGAGGAAGAATAATTTGCACCTTGTGAAGCATGTCTGTGGCATGCGGACCACTACAGGTGCAAGCAGAAGTACTCATACAGGCTGTTGCGCCGCAAGGTTTCAGTTTTGCCCTCAGTTAGTGGTACAGAGGGCAAAAGGATATGTGCCTCTCTCTCATGCATAAGTGAGACACATTTATATCTCATAACCAATATTTTCTTATTTCTCTCACCTCCTTTTCCTGTTTTCTTCTCCCCTCCACTCACCCATGCATTCACTTGAATACTGACAGTCTATTTAATTTTTTGGAGCTAAATTGTTGTTCCCTGTTCTTGCAGTAGGATGATATTCCTTCACCTTACATTTGGTCTTAAAGCGTAGGCAGCAATACTTTTACTCTGTGGCGGTGAGTAAAATATGATTTCAATTACCATGAAAATGTATTGTATTATCAATGGGAGGATAAGAACAGATTAAGGAAGCTCTTGGATGCTCTTACAGATGACAATGGTCAGGTTTCTATGCAAGCAAGTGGTATTGGACAAAATTATTTTCACTGTTTGAAAAAAAACTTAGGAAAGGAGCTGATTCAACGTGTAAAACCGACTCAACAGACCCTGAGATGTTGAAGATGAGGTGTTGAGCTGTAAGATCAGGTCAACTTTTTTTTACATAGCAAACTAATAAAAATGCAACCATCCATTGTTAAAACAAACATTCATTTCCACATGTTGGGATCGTGGGCAAATTTCAAAAGTGACAAAACATGGTAATTATAAAATTCATTAATTAGAACTAAATTTTGCAAAGAAGCTTCAGCACAGAGGTAATAGCAAAGACTTAGAAAGGCAGCGGGTCTGTAATGAAAATACCACCCCAACCTGTGTCTCCTGATTATTATTCAGTATTAACACAGAAATTCTATCTTGTCAGTTCATATACATTGACGGCAAGATCTGTTCAAACAGAGATTCATAATCTAGATGGGAAGTGCATCTGCTGCTGTGGATACTTAGACAAACATACAACATTAAATTTCTATTTATATGAGCCACAGAAACCTAACATTTACCAGCGAATCAAGATCTGGAGACGACTCGGCTGCACCGAGGCACTGTAAGAAAGTTGTACATTTTATTAATACATTTTCTTACCTTGTGTGTTGTATGATCTCAAGAAATCTGCAGGCCAGCCATCTCTAGATGCTTTCTTTTTTAATGATTCAAAACAGAAATTTAAATGAAAACTTTTTTTGAAAAAAAATGTGGATTCTTTGTTATAATAGTTCATCTTAAATTAAAGTATTTTCAATATAGACACTCTTTTGGACTTAATGTACAGGATTACTGTGTTGCTTGTTTGAAACTGAGGTAATTTACTTTTTTTCTTTGACAGCCTCCTTTAAAACTAAATCACAAAGTTAAAAGTGATCATGGGAAGTTTACTTAAGACCCAGATGCTTGGCTTAGTGGCATTTTGCCCAAAATGTTTTGTGCTTTTCATTTGTGGTCCGGCACAGGGTTTAGTTACAGTCGTGTCCCAATCCTCTGATTCACCTTCTTTAGGAACAGCTTCAGGGCTGCTCACAATACTTAACTCTCCATAATGCCATCCCCTTCATCTCCCCAGTGGTCTTATTGTCTTAACTCTGGATGGAGAGACAGTGTTAAGAAAAACAGGTTAATACACGTTTGGCACAGTGAAAGTAAAGTATCTTTTCAAAGATGCACTGTATTCAAGTTTTTCTTTGGGGAATGTTTTTCACCATATGATTCCTGTTTCTTCCGAATTGTTTAGTTACCTATTCAGTCTGTTTTTTTTACATTTATTGCTAGTGATTCATATTCCTTTTGACATAAAAAGGCTGTCGCTAATGGTAGCAGCAGTCAGGTCCATTGATGCTTTGATTGATCTGAGAACAGGGGATGATAAAACTGCCTTCCTTGTCATTTTCCTGATCCTGTAGTTTGGAAGCGGAGAAAATGTTATGCAAATGATTTGTTAATCCCTTTACATTATTTGTTCCATTTTTCCCTTTCGTTTTCACACTCAATTTCTAGCACAGCGAGCTGACAGGCGGACACCCTCAGATTTCTAATTCTTAAGATAAAAAAGAAAAAAAGTCAGCCATCCATTATGTATTTGCAATACACTTGCTTTAATTAATAAATGTGACTTGAATGATTTACTTGAAAATGCACAAAGAGATCCTAAAGAGAGACCTTCAACTTTACCCTCTTTCTCTTTGTTTTCTGTCTTGAGTCTAAGCTGAGAGAGCAGTGGCACATGTGACCAGTGTTTTTTTCTCCATAGTTTTGTTGTCCCAAAGGTTGGTGTTTAAGATAATAAGAAAGAGGTGGGATGGTCTTAGATTCAAGAAGCTTAAAATGCAAAATCTCAAATAAGCCCAATTTTCCCTAGCCAATCACGTTGCATTTCGGTGGGTTTGTGTTGATCGTCTCAACTGACTCACATACCGCCCCTCCCCAAATAAAAACACTACAGATTTACGTGGCTTTTCAAAAAATGTATCTAGACATTTATCCAGCTTAATCTTCTTAACATATTAAAGTGATTTGCTTTACCCTGAAGTGGCTGAAGCTGCGAGCTCACCGCCCCTCATGGCACTAAGACCTGAGAGGTATTGTGGACATCTTTCCGCTCTTGAATAAGAGAGAGGTGGGCAGAAGTCAACCTGCTTCTCAGCTGCGGAGCTGTGGCTGTCCCCGCTGTGCGTCCATTTCATTTTATTTTTTGTTCTGTTATTAGTCCAACTGTTGCACTCAGTCAGTGTTCTTAGGCACATGGCTCTGCCAGAACTGCCCACACTGTGGTGTGGAGGTTTGGAGCTCTCAGCTTTTGAGCTGAACTGAAAGAGCTCTCTCACAGAGTAGGTGTTGGCAGGATGCTTTGTTTCTTTCTGTGAATGTCATGAGAGGTATGGATAATGAGAAAACTGAAGCACAGTGATGGCACGATTTATCTGCGTGCCAACTTTATGCCTGACTGCAGATCTGGGCATTTTCAGATAGACGATGTGCTTAACCTTTTCTTCAGACGCGACACAAATCTGAGAATCAGTAGTGACGGTTACAATGTGTTTTTCCTTTAAACACCACTTTAGAGGCCGGGCAGCTAAAAGGTCTTGGTCAAACTCAAGTACTGCTAATGTCCTCATTTGGCATAATGCTCTATGGATGTGCTTTAGGGCGTTCGTTTTGCCCGATCGCATCAGTAGAGCTGTAAGTTTAAACTTGGAGACATTTATTGTGGCTGAAGCCTGAGTCCATTTATTGTCTTCGTGGTATTTAGCTTAATGTCTGTCAAAGTTAAATCAGACATGATGGGGTCAAAATAAATGTGGCCTTGCTACAAACATAATTTATATTATTTCAATAGGAGTTTAAAGAGATGCCTGAAATATAAAAGCTTAAAATGACTCTGTAAAATTTGTTTTATTTCATGAAATAAAAATCTAGTGGGGAAGGGCTGCTATATTACAGCTACCAAATGAAGACAGCAATCATTCTACCTATCCAAAACAAAAACGGTGTGCCACTTTTGTGATAAGGATATCAGTACTTAGGTTTGACCAAAAAACTTTTAAACGTCTGTTCGATTTGGAGGATATTCAAGTTCATCTTCGATGTGCGATCTTGGTTTGGTTTTCCTCTTGTAACAAAAAGCCCTGTGTGCTCAGTCGCTCACTTGCCATCTAGCTGTTCATAGCAGGTTTTCTCACATTTTTACAATCTTTGGCTCGATCGCTGCATCTTGAGAGGAGGCATCTACATTAGTCCACTATGGCTCCTACTTAGTGGCTTTAAAAAGCTACTGGGCCATTCTCCATGAGATACAGTATGACTAGAACTTTCAATGATAAGCATGTGTTGCTGTAACAGACCAAGATTAAAATAACATTGTAGAGCAAAATATGTCAATACTACAGCTATGAACTCACATATGTAATACATTGTTTATGTTTTTTATGGGGCTGCGACTAGCTGTCATTTTCATAATCAATTAATTTGCCAATTCATTTCTTGATTTATCAATTAATTGTTTTGTTTATAAAAATATAAGAAAATAGTTAAAGATGTCGTGCAGGATATCATCTTTACACCGCTTGTTTTGTCCAGTCAATAATCCAGAACCAGCAAATGAATAATTGGTTATCAAATGGATTCATTGTGTTGATCAAATAAACAATTAATCGACTAATCGTTTCAGCTCTAGTTTCTTGCACTGACTCCGCAATTATGTTTTTCTGATTTCATTCATTTTCTACGTTCCATCCCCAACTGTTTGGAAAATACATACGTCAAAAGAATTAAATGCTGTTGTCATCTGACTAAACAGTGGTAGTTGATTTACTATGAAATAATTCAGCTAAATGAAACATAATACATGACAATAATGAAAAATGTTTTTATTGCACACATTGTTGCACAGAAGGAGTTTTAGTCCAACTGTTATTATTGCTAATAACAAACCTTAAAAGAAAATTACATGATTTACTCTGCATAGCTAAGTTTGCATAACATACAACTTTGCAGGAAATTGCAAACTAGACAATATAATTTGAATTTAGCTTTATTACATATTATTGTAACACTATATGCAGCTAACACAGTGTGACAGCACACAGTGATGACTTCCTCTTGCAGAGAACCGAACATCAGTGTCCTACATGTGCTGCACCACAATGATTTAACTATAATGTGTTTCTGTAAATGTGTCCACTTATTAGGATACCTCGTGAACTGTACTGTAGTGTTTTGCTTTATCCTTTCCCTTATTCAGACTGGCAGGTACAGTACCTGACCTCTCGTACTGAATGTCTGACAGCTGTAAAAAAAAAAAAAAAAAGAAAATCATACACTGAGGCTGGCCATACAAAATACTGTTGAACGTAGCACTGCTCCACACAGACGAGCACTTCAAACAAACTATGAGTGGTTGCTTCTCTTCATATCACAGAGAATAGGAGAAATTGATTGGAACTGGGAGGCTTAGAACTGGATTTTCCTCAACCATAATATTTTTTCTTTAACAACTGCAGCTTAAATTTAGATTTTTTTTCTGGCTTTGTTTTTTATTTCTTTGTCCAAATCCTATCGAGTGGTGCTTCAGGTTTTTCCTTGAGTAAAAAGTTGATATTGTTGTGGGGAGGGAGAAAGGACTTTTTTCATGTGTGCAGGAATGTAGATTTCTTCCCCCCGTGAAATCCTAATTGTGCCTTGGAGGGCTGGTAGGGTATCTCTGCTCGGCTCAGCTCAACAGGATTTGTGTCTGTGTATGTTAGAGTATGTCTCTTAGCTTGAGTGCGGATATAACCCTTTCATTGCACAAGCTGCTGATTTTTCATTTTTGCCGATAGGCTGATCCTGTGCATCCATAGCTGTTTGTGGAAGACATTGAAAGTTTTTGTTTAGGTAGCTTCCATACTATTATTTTTTCTTTTTGCCTTAAGTATTTGATATTTGTTAAGGGTTAAGGCAGATAACAAGTGGACCTCTTTCTGTGGATTAACCATATTTGAAAATTAAGCTCCTGAGAGCAGGTCTTGTCAGTAGGATATGGTCAGATTGAGAATATATCTCAGGTCAAAACCATGTCTGTCCCCTATGCTTTTTGAGTTATTGCTGTGCATTTATCTATGCAAATCCAGGATAAGATCCTATCTGCCTGCAGCGACATATCCCCCTGGATTTGGTCTATGTGAGTTAGGCAGGTTATGGTTGACAGTCAAAAAGGAATTGCAACAACATATATGCGAAGATTATTGCTGTAGTCATTAATTGTTGCTTGAAAGGGGATTAGGATTACCAGTCCTATAGAAGACTCTAACACCTGTCCTTCCTCATGTCTAACAATGTGACTTCAGTTTTCCTTATTTCGGTATCAGTTCAAGTTGGCAAAATAAAAAAGGCTGATTTATTCAAATGAATCATCAACGCTGGAAATGATTCAATATGTGCCACATTCAGATGGGTGATATATTATTCCCTTGGGGAGAGGCAAAGATTTGTGCTGTCTTTATCAGTGTGTCAGGCAGAGAGGCTGAGCTTGTTCTCTATGAATGGACGAGCCCTTGAACCATAAACCTGTACCTCCTCTGATAACAGTTTTTCCATTGTGATATAAGTGCCATTCTCTGTGATGTCCTCTCTGACAGCGCTAAATATATCAACATACACAAAATGATCTGTCAGACGAATTATTTTATTTCAACCAGTTCTCCAAAACTAAGGATTTTCAGTGCTGCATGTGCACTGTGTGTTTTTCAAGACACATTGTGGATTTCGTTAAGGATTCAAAGCAAAGCGTAGTATTGTGGTTGCATTTCACCAAGCTTTGCTATTCATGCTCGTAATGTTTTGCCTTTAGGTAAGTTTTGTTACTGTACTTCTTCGTTTTCCTTGTGATGTATGGTGCTCAATGCTATTTCCACTGTAGGGACCTCAGACTGCTCTGACGTCTGAGATTGCCACATCTTCTTAGGTGATAAGAGTGCTCCCTGAATTACTCAGAGCCTGTGTGATGACATGGCCCTGATTGTCAGACGGGTGGGCTGGTGACACTGGAACACAGACGGTGCTTGTCTGTTTGAAATATTCTGTTTCAAGCTTCCAAGCCCTGGGCAGTCCTTTCTCCCAGTCTCCCAACACCCAGCGTCGCCCACTGAAACAAGACTCTTCCATACTGGAAAATCTGGCCCTGTCAACTGGCAGTCTTGACTAGGTTCAGCCCACACGCCAAGCCCCCCCAACCACCACTTCCACCCCTTAATAGGCACTAGAGTTTGCCACCCCATGTAGATGCCTTTTGGTCGCCATCCATGGATGGCGTCAATAGCATCTTCCTACACAACAGTGACTGAACGGAGGGCACAAGAAAATGTGGGAATAATTTACACTTTCTCACTGTACTACCATCAGAAACCATAATTAATCATGATAGAAAAAATGTGGAAGCCATCTTGGCTGGTGAAACACACAGTGCCTGTGAACAGGCCTGACACCTTTAACAGCTCTGATGGCCAAATAGGAATGGGTGTCAGAGTGCTTACAACTAAGCTCCCTTCATGGCAGCACGTATCCCATCGTCTTCAGAATTGTGTCTGCTGCATGATGGTTCTCCATGAAGTGTAACTGTTGTAAGTCTTTTATATATGTCATTTAAATAAAGTGCAATTATAGACAGTCTTGAGTCATGTGGCAGTAAGTGTCAAAATAGGCAATTATTTTCCTATTAAAATAAACAAGACCGATAATTCTGCTCAAGCTTTCACTCTTTTCATTCATTCCAAATTTTAAAATAACCAATTGGTTTCCATAAGAACAAAATAGCTGCCAAAAGAAATGTGATGACCCAGAATAAGGAACATTTTAATACACTTGTTAAATGTGAGCTTTAGGTGTTTACAGCTTTGACATGACATGCAAAACTAAACTTGCTGTTTTCAGTTGCACATGCAGCACAATAACATCCTCTCATCAAAATAGATCTTTTTTATTTTCCTCCCCTTTTCCCCAAATTCCCCATAGTGCTTTTAGGAGCAAAACAGTTGATTTTAGATTCCCAAGTCTTGGTGAAGTAATTAGAATGTGCTCACCATTAACTTTTATAGGCTACACTTGGTGGTAAAATAGCAGATCTATGTTTTTCAGTGTGTGACATGCTTGACAGACAAATTATGGATATGAGTCCAGTGCTGCAATTTGCCCTGTTTGACTGTGCTGTGTTCTCAGCAGCCAAACGACATGACAAAAATATTTCCCTCTTGCCTCATTTAGCACGGGTTGGATCTGAGGCTCACATCCCAGCGCCTGGCTGCATGTTACTTCAGAGTACCTGTTAGTGGTAGTTACTGTGTTTGAGCATGTGCATTTGCAGAAATGCTTTCATGGTAGTGAGTAGGTGTATGTGTGTAAAGCCACCAATAGAAAGTGTTGAAAGCCTCAGCTAGCAAGATCGCATCCAGGGTGACTAATAAGCTTAACATGAGCACGGCTGTGTTCGCAAGCATGGTGCGGTGAAAGAAGTCTTCAATGTTGAGAGAAATGCAGAAATGGTTCCCTAGGCTGCTACTAA
The DNA here is from genome assembly GCA_036024295.1 of Nannoperca obscura. Classification (NCBI taxonomy): domain Eukaryota; kingdom Metazoa; phylum Chordata; class Actinopteri; order Centrarchiformes; family Percichthyidae; genus Nannoperca; species Nannoperca obscura. Next base: position 51,970 of record JAVQJL010072526.1, on the reverse strand, counting down.
TTCCTTCACCCCCCTCAAGCTTCAATCAGACTGTGAACCATCTTACTGTTAGCTATGGCTTTATAGCAGTTCCAAACTGCACCACGAAAGTACAAGGCTTCACAAACAGAGTTCAGGACAGACTGCATTCAAATGTGTCTAGAGTTGATCAGAGAGCTGTTTATTTGTGGCCACAATCAATGGGGGCTTGGATGGATGGGTGCTTCAAGAATTTCCAAGTGACAGAGAACATTTACGTTGAATGTGCATTATATGTAGGCTATAAATGAAATTGCCTGGTCTCGTCTTAGCTTCTGCCATGTGTTAATTTAACCGAAATGTATCATTGTAGTGCATATGTTTATGTTCAAACAAAAAAAGGGTTAATGTGATTATGTAATTATGCAAACTTGTTTCATATTCCTCTTGAACCGCCGCCTCCTCATATTGTAGCTCACTCCTCTGTTTGGCTACCTAGCAGGGATCTGTGTTGTCTTTAGGCCTAGACTATGGGTTTCTATTCACATGTGACTTTCTTTTGACCATGTGGCTCCTCAAAGTGTGGATTTATAAGCCACTTCACACTCCACTCCTGTGTGGGAGGGAGGCTGAGTTAAAAATAGGCAGGTTTGGAGGTAGTGAGCAGCCCGCACTGTGTGAGGCGCTTAAGAACACTCTGAGGAGTATTGGCATTCTCTTTGCATATCATTTATATGTGTCAATAATCAATCTGAATTTTATACCAGTAACGGTAGTTGTTACTGGCTCTTGTAAAATCCTTCAAATCATCTTGTTAAAGAGTCTCAGCAGCACCAAAAGCACTCAAGTTGCACCAGATTGTCAGAAAACACTGAGATTGTGTGGCTTCAACTAGAAAACATCACCTTCATCAATGACGCTATGTGCATGTGTTTGTGTGTGAATGCACAGTGAATGTTAATTATAGTTCCTCTTGCTTTTCAGTGATTTGGTCCTTATATAATGTTGGGGGACTTGTGAGAGACAGATTAAATAAAATTACAAGGCTGAGATATCTTGACTTTTAGTCCCTATCTTTGTCACCTTGAAATTCCATTAACATATTACTAAACTGCTGCCTGGATGATGTTTTTTGGTAATGTTTTACCAGAAAAGGAATTGCTATATTGTTGTGCCGCACACGTCTCTAGGAGGTGGTTGGGTTGGATGATGGGCATACAAAGTGCAGGACTGTGACACTGGAGGCTGGGGTGAGTATCCTGACTAACCTTTTGGTCTAGGCAACAGAAGAACTTTAGGGAAAGTTTAAGTTAAATGTTGAGGATGTAAACAATTTTCAATATCTTACCAATACCTTGAACATTCCCTGTGCTTTGTTTGCCTAAACATAACCTTAAAGGTATCCCGTGGATTTAATGACCACTAGAAGTGCTACAGAGCAGTGTTTTTGTGAAAGGCTCCCTGCTGGGTTTGTATCATGCATGAGCACATGCATGGATTCACATCCAGACGTCGGTTTCACGCCTGTGTAATGACTGTCAGTTAATGGTGGTAGTGGTCCAACAAAAAAGGCAGTGAAGAAGAACAATGCTAACAAGGAAACATGGATGTCAACAATGCACAATTGGAAATGAAAAAAAAACAGCTTGGAAATATTTTATGAAGCAGGAAAAGCATTCAAAATGTTTGTTAGACCTTAAGGATACACACAACGTGGGAACACACGTAAACATAACTTTTGTTTGTTTACAAGAAAACAAATTAATCATTAATCATGCTTTATGTTTTGATGTTGTATTGCAAGTGCAGACATTTTAAGGAACACAAATGAAATATGTTATCTGTATACAAAAACAAACAACACACTTCCCATAATTCAACTCAATAACATCTTTCTCTTAACTGGAACATAAAAGCTCACATCTTTCAAACTTGACGCCCCCACTGCTTTATTAAAAAATCTGTAGTCTCCAAGCCCAAACTCAGATTTTTTAAGTGATGTCACTTGAGTAATTTTCCCTCCAAAACCACACAAGATGGTATACTTATTATACTGTTTTTATAGGCTGAGTAAATGACTAGTAAATTGACTTTAGAATGTAAAACTGGTGGAGCATTGTCTCCCATTACACATGTTTCGTTTACTGGGTACCTGAGAACTTTAGGCAATGGACAGGTATGATATGAAATAATATATATTGAAGCTTTGGATCACACAGCAGTTTTAGGTATCCAAGCTGACATTTGTATTCATGTATACTACATAGTCATAAAAATACCTTTTTATTGTTAGAATAATGAGATATTGTTTGACAAGTCCCCGAAATTCAGTTTTGTTTCCTCACCCAATTCCTCTGTGGCAGATTGCTGATCTGCCCTTTATGGCTGCCTACGAAGGAGGCTTTATAACGCTTCTCACCGTGAAAAACAATGAGGTTTCAAAGCTTCGGCAGATGAGAGGTGGGGGGCGGCTGTTATTAATGACAACGAGGACCTTCTCACCTGTAAGGTTGGTGACCTCTAGGTGAGTGCCACAGCCCCCCTTCTATCTCCATCTCATCTTTGGGTCTACGGCCCCCCACTCTCTGGTCAGGATTCAATTACTGCTACCTGGCTGACCCTTGACCTCCCCTCCGCCAGGATGAACCGCCTCTTCTTACCCCGACAGTGGCACCACTGTTAACCTTCCCCATCACTCGCTCTTCTGCCCCTCGCTGCTATTCTGCCTCCGAAATGAGACCTTATTACTTTGTCTTTGTTTTTTTTTACATAAAAGTCCACACATCTTTGCTCAGATTACTAGATTATAAAGTAGGTTTAATTAAAAGTATTTTTTTTACACTGTTTGGCTACAAAAACAATGAAATGGTGGCTGAGAAAATTTTTCAAAAAAATGCACTTGTACAGTCGTGTTTTAGACTTTCTATTATTCTGTATTTACAGATCGATCTTTCAACCTTGCTCTAAGCTGCAGTCGATAGTTGTTAAGCCATCGCCGTCTCTTAATCACAACACAGATACCTGTTAATTACCAAACGAGTTCAAGTGTTTTTGCTACTTAAACAGGGATTTGAGATCGATGCGTTGCTTTGCCCCGGGTCGAGCGGTGAGCACAGTTGACCATTTAATGAATCATTGTGGGTTCTGTGCACAGAGGCTGAAGGAGATGAAGAACGGGTAGGATAAAGCAATGGGTATATTAATAGGCAGCTGCACGGACGACACTGGTTGGTATTGGGTCAGGGATAAAGCATGAACTTGTAAACTCACAGAGGGGCCTCTCCTCCCTCCCTCCCTCCCTCTCGCTAACTCACTCTCGCCCTTCGTGGTGTCATCAGTTAGCAGAGCCGGGCTCGATAGCCCAGGCAGCTCTATGAGAGCAGCGATTAGACATCTCTCTGATTCTCATCCCCAGCAGAGTTCACTCAAAGGTAAGCCAGTAGTTTACATCCTCAGAGATACTGGTCTTCCTCTGCCTTTGTTCTTTGCCGTCTTCTGTTTTGCAAATACTGTGTCTGTTCGTTGCTGTTGGCATGGAGTGGGAGTTTCATGTCATCTCTTGAAAATGTAACAATAGAAAAATGTATTTCAAAAAATTACACCTGCAATGTCTATCATATATAATCATGAAGAGGTATTTATGTATTCAATAAATGACTCCCCCCCCCCCCTCACAATCTCTATAGGTGTCACTGAAGAGAGCTCCTCCCTTTTCCTCTCTACCACTGACCAGCAGCTGTGACAGAGACGCCCATTCGGCTGCAGGGTTTATTCCAGCCGCCTGGCATCTGAGGTGTAGTCCCAGTGGGCCGTTTTGCTGCAGTCACAGCAGGCAGTGGGAGGTTAATCCCAAGAGAATGCAGGCTCAATCTCCCCCCACCTCCAGCCTGCACCCAGGAGCCTCACATCCCCTCCTGTATAATGGCCCGATGGAGCTCTGCGTTCTGTGGCCGACACCTACCCAGATTTCACTTCTGCTTTGAGCTCTCGGATTTTTCTGACATTTTAAAGGTCCTGTAGATACCGATACTGAGCATAACAGAGTGGGCAGTTGACCGCTCACCTCTTTTACAATAATCTAAATTAAGTAGATAAAAGAGATTAAACACAGGAACATTAAAATAATTCAAAGTTCTGACTAATAGCTTTGTGTTTCCTCCAAAAAATAGAAAATGAACTATCATCAGTGATGGATTTGATTAGCTGCAGTGTAAAAGCAAATCTAAATTTCAAATGATCAAATGCTAAGTTTCCTCATTAGTATTAGTGATTCATACTAATAACATATTTTTGGAAAGTGTGTGCCTTCCAGTATCCAGCCATGAGAATTAGCCATGTTAAAACATGTTTTGATATACATTTAGTTTGTTCGAGCCCTGATAAATTATTTCAGATGGCAGAATATGCATCTGTTTTTCCCTGGAGTCTTTCACACATATCTGTGCGTAATTAATGTGGATTTTGACAGATGGAGAAAAAAAAAATGTCCTTGTAAGAGAGAAGGGTACATGCCACAATGTGTGAAGTGCAAGCATGGAGGGAGCCTCTTGTAATATTTGCTGCCCGTGCCAGCTGGGCCAGCCAGACTCTTACAGGTAGAAGTCTGAGCACTAAATGTGTGCAGAAATCATTTAAATTCAGTGCCCACCATAAATAGGCCGTGTTTTTGCTGTTACAGTTGGAAATTAATGTGAAATGTTCTTAATGTTGTTCTAAATTTGGCTTTGGGAATACTAAGCAGTGTGTATCTCCATCCATGGTAACTTTCGTGAAATATCCAATAAAGTGCTATTCCTTTCAATGATAATTGTGACTGGAGGTCATTTTTAATTTAAATGCTTAAATTGCCTTATAGTCTGTGTGTGTGTGTGTGTGTGTGTGTGTGTGTGTGTGCTTGTGTGTGTGTGTGCGTGCGTGCGAGCGCTGTTGTATTTTTGAATGCATCAGGGCCTGACTTAAATATTAGTGTAACTACATTATCACAGTGTCTTTGCCTGGTAGCAAACATGTACAAATGAGGATTACAACTCTTCAGAAGGCAACAGGTCATGGTTGGTAAGCTGCCCGGGGGGGTCACTGATATAGAGTCACTTTTGACAGGCTGTGGAGGAGGCTCTATTGTTGCTGGTGTGTCTGGATGTTACCTGCAGGCACTATCGCTGAGACTACAGTATTATCCTATTATTAGGCTTAGTTGTTTACGCTTATTACTGCTTGTCAGGTAGGCAGAGAATCCTTCTGAAAATGAGCATCTGCAGAAAAAATACATGACTACTTATTTATCTCGTTCAAGTACATCGGCTTACGATAATTTTCAGAGGCCTTTAAGAATGCCTTGATAGGACACAACAAACAGAAATTTGAGGTTTATGTTTATGAGCATTTGATTCTATGAAATGTTTCTCTGCACCATTGACAACGCTGTTTGGCAGTCAGTGTAAGAATGTAAGAAACGCTGCATCTGTTTTATATTTATTAAAGCTGATATCATTATGGTATCTCTTCAGTTGAAAGTACATATACAGTAAGAGGACATTGAGGATTGAAACCGCCTCAATTAATGTCTCTGTTTGTAGAGGAAGTGAACAAAATAAAAAAAGCCCATCATATGGTCTGGCAGATTTTGGGCACAGGACCAGGGATGACAAATGTGCTCTCGCAATAATTCAATCTGCTCTCATAATTCTCTAACTTTTAGGGACAGACAGAATGAAAATTTTCCGGCAGTTAAGCCGCCAAGTCAACGTCCAATAACTGTGATCAAGTGTTAGTTAAGATGCTTTTTCTCTCACTTTATCTATTGACAGATTGAGGGGTACAAAGATACTTGGTAAGTGGCAGAAAGTTACTGTGAATATGTTAACGAGAGGATTTGGTATCAGATCCAAAATGTTGTCATTTTATTGATGTCACAGTAATGATATAAAGTTTAAGGAATAACATAGAAGAGACAGAGCTGTACTTTTGCTAAAAGGAGTGTACTGCAATGATCAGCATGGCTACAGAACATATTCTCGTGTATTGTTGCCTTTTTATAACAGTTTTATATCACTCTCTTTATAACAATATTGTCTCATGTCATTTCTTTTCCTAAGCAACATTTTAGCCCTGACAGCTGAAGTAAGACTGTGTTAAGATTATGTGTCAAGCCAACAAAAGGCAAACCCAACCTTCTGGTATGAACTGGGTTTTGTCAGCTTTGTGTACTCAGTGGACAAATGAAGTGACAACAACAAAAAACAAAACACTAATTTTATGAAAGAGTAATAATTCACACTTTGCAGCATTTTAAGTACAATTGGTGAAAGCTGAACAAGTAAAGGGAAACATCTGTTTAGAAGTATATAAACACATTTTTTTTAGCTATAGAGAAGTGGGCAATGTGATGCACAAATAGCACATGGCTGCATTCAGAAAGCGAAAAGGATCAGGTACTGCTGTTACTGGAACTGCCTCTGGGCCAATCACAACGTGTGTGGTAATGTAGTAAAGCACTTTGTCTGTATTAAAAGAAATAATATATGAATCTCCTTCTGTTTGCAGAAAAAGATGTATGTTCTGGTGATGGTTGATCCTGATGCTCCAAGCTCCACCAAACCAACTTCTGCTTACTGGAGGCACTGGCTGGTCGGGGACATACAGGTACATAAGAAGTCTGCAATAACCTCCGCTGTCACTTAAAAACAGCCTCATGTGTTTTGGTGACACGAACAGCATTGGTTATTGGATTAGAAACTCATATGGTACAAATTTATGAAGAAGTGTTTGGATTGTTTTTTTTGAAAATTGTGCATTTTCATAATCTCGGGGTCTCGCTTGGCATGTCTCGTGTTTACATCTGCACTGGGGCCGATCGCAAGGCTGAAAAATTATGAATGGTTTTTAAGCCTAACTTGGTGAAAAAAGGATGCCAAGTTCACAAAATGTTAATTTTTCATATCATGTATCTTGTGCAATAAATGCCTGTGACAAAAGTGTGGGAGTAAGTCTTTCTAAATGGCTGTGAAAGTTTGCAAGGCCCTGTCAGCAGCAATTTCCCTTTGCTGCAGAGAGCCTGGGACGTGTCAATGCAGGCGTGTGAGACTGAGATTGAGGAGAGCAGCATGCGAGGCGCACACTCTTTCTCCCATAGAGCTCCAGTCCCTCAGCTCCCCCTCCAGTGGAGAGATCTTGGCAGAGTGTCCTCCCTTCATCTGTTCCCCCAGGCAGAGCAGCTCCCCCAATGATCCACACTTCTCCATATTTTACACCCCCGAAATGGGCACAGCTCCGATCCCCTTATTTCTCTTCATATTTCACTCCTTTTTATCCATTCGTTTGTGTGCTTTCACAGTCTTGCATTCTAACGCCAAATGCGTGTTGAGTTGTTGATTGCCTCAAATATTTGGAGGTTTGCAGACATTTTATAATCCCGCGGGAACTGGGAGATCAACCCAGTAGATTAAGACTAGTGGTCTGAAAAACAACCACACAAAGACGCTCCAGCGATGTATCACTGCTCCCGTTTCATTTTGTAAGCCGTAGTTGTACACTAAGTAAATGCCACATCGATTCAAAGATCCAAATGTGATGTATCTGGGATACATATTTTAGTAAACCTTTCAATGGGTATAAATTCTGAATTTTGTGATTCAGCTCATCGGTGCTGCGCTTTAGAGATGATTTATGCAACCACATTCCTGCTTGCCTGGAAGAATCTGTGGATATTTACCTCATATCACTCTCATACATAAATGATATACAAAAAAACTAATAATTTCCACTTTATAAAATTGCATTAGGCGTCACCTTTGCTTCTTATTTCTAAGCCCATAAAGTCTGTCTGGCTGTGTGATCCGCTGTGAATAAACAAATGTCTTTCAAGTGCTCAGGCAGACCACATTCTCTCTAGCAATTCAATTTCCTGTCACTTGTGTGGGTGTTGACCTGCGTTGCCAATGTAGGGATTGGCCAATGTGACGGGATGTTTTTCTGATTGTGACTGGTGGTTGGTCAGAAGGGTTAATGAGCCTTTTGAGTGATGCCAAGCCATTGTGGGAGGTGTTTAATTGACCAGGGTGGCTATGTGACATCACAAAACCTCAGTTTAGTTTTTTCAGGTGTTGATGTGAATGTGCTGGATTTTGTTTCAGTTTAGTTTCAGTGATTTTGACAGCAATGTAGGTCAATTTATGAAGTAATGCATGTATATCATTTAGCAAACAGACTGAACTAGTGATCAAATATGATGAGAAATGCTTAATTTGTTCTCTGTCGTTTTCTTTCATCTGTATTTAAGATAAAGAGAGTGAAGTACTGTACAATAACATGTTAGGGTCGCTGTTTCTGGCAATGAGTTTGATGGCTAATTGTTTTTTAAAGCAGTAGTTTCCTTAGCTGAAGTCAGGGGTCATGCTTTCAAATGTCAAATGGATCTGTGTTTTGATCCTCACTCGTCAATCACTAGAGGCTGCAGCAGCCACATTCTTTTCATATATATTCAGTAGTCCAAGGTCATGCAGTCTTGCCCCAGTTTGTAGATGTTTCTACAATTAGTGTGAATTCTTTATCCATAGCCACGGCTATGAAGGTAAAAGATTTCCCTAATTCAGTCCAGAGTGAAGTGAGGTCAGGCTGGACAACGGCGCCGTAGATTTACACTGTGGACTACCCATCCCACTGTATTATAGACCCATCACTCACCTTGCTTTTAGTTGCATTATGTAGCTAGCTCTTCACTTATCCAAACATGTGCTGAGGATCTCCTCACTATGTGTCAGCCATGCTAAAACCCTCTTGAACCACAAAGAGAGGTGTTTGAGAGCCTGATGTTACTGTACAGTGCTTCACATACATCCACAAGTACAGTATGGAGCCTTATGAGAAACATCAGCTATAAAAACAGGTTTAATGGTCTTTCTGAAGAGAAAACACTTTTGTTTGTTACACTTGTTACAACTTTCCCAAAAAAATCTGTAATTTCTGATGATTTTAAAAGTTTAATTACGATTTAGGAAGATAATCTTTTTGTTAACATTTTTATATGTAAGAAGTTATGGTCTTGTCTCACAAATCTGCCCTATTAAGCAACTACAGAAGAGCCAAAGAAAAGAAAAATGGTTTTAAAATCTGTGTATCAACCGATCAGATGTATATGATGTAACATGTTACTTTTATGTCTTTTTATCCTGTTTATTTTGCAACAAAAAATCATTTACACAGATGAGACCTAAAAGCTGTCAAAAGCTAAGATAGCAGTTACTGCTGCTCTGCAATGCGAGGCTAGTTGCCTTTAAGCAGGACTAGTTCAGCTGTTTACTCTCCTCTTCTTATTTATGTGGGATAACAAACTAAATTAGCAAAATGTTACTCAGTCAAAATGTGGACATTTTGGATATAGGAAACAGCTACTGCAGGTACTACTGTAGCTTAAGCCATGGCTAGCTGTGGCTGTCACCAGAAAGCTTTAACTGGATTTGGCTCTCTTGCTTTGACTGTTTGGTTTTTAGATTTTTTTCTTTTTATATATTTCTGAAGCATAAAAATAATTATATGTTAAGACCAGAGTTTGACTTGTTGACATATGTTTTAACTACATTCTGAAGTATGTAGTTACTAGATTCGGGCTTTGTAAGCCAGAAATGGATCTTAAAAACCCATGTGGGTGGGGCACTTGTATGTGCATGGGACAATAAGTAACTTACCAACTAAATCTGTGTACTTTAGTTCAATCATTTAAGCATCAACACTCATTTATAGATATGCAGAAAAACCACCCAACTAAACATATTTTAATATTTATGTCAGGTGTTTTTATTTAACTGGCTGTATCATTTATTAGATCATTACTTTTGAATGCGAATAACAATTTACTCCAGCAGTTAAGTGTAAAAGTGTGTGTGTCTTCTCCCACCAGCTGTCCAGTGTCTTTTAGAACTCACATTATTAGATGCTGTTCATTGTGCATTTAAATTGCAACTGCCCATTTTCAATGACCCTCCAAGCTACAGAAACAGTAATTTAGAATCTTCTGCAACACACTGTGTGTTTTACATCAATTATGGACAATTACCAAAATAACCATCAACAGATTGTTGTCTAGCTCTCTAAGTCGAATTCCAGATTGTGAGCCTCTCCCTCCCTCTCTGCTCTCCCAGAGTCTAAATCAATGCAGATGTTCCGGTGTGGTCTCGCAGCGATAATTACTGTAACAAGCAAATCATTAGTATGTGAATAGAGGCAGCTTATATAAATACAGCACTGGGTGTTACTTTTACTTGCTAATACTTATTCTCTCATTATAGTTTTGGCGGTTTGCGAGTCAACATGATGCAATATGAACTTGCAGAAGAGTGCTACAGTTAAAGCTCTTTCCTGCTCTGAGAAAAGCCAAAGTGTTCATTATCGCTGTAAAATCCCATTTAAACTGCGATGTATAGCCTTAGGTTTTTATGGATTTTTTCTTACTTTTTATAATGCATGAAGTTTCTCTGCTGAGGGTTTGTCTCCATTAAAGGTGTTAGTTGTCTGAAATACTTTTTGTATACTAATGCTGTGCAGAAAAGTTAAGGCTAATTATTGGATTTTCTGTGCCTCAAATTATTATTATTTTTTTTAATGATTCTATAAAAAATCAATTGTGCAAATATTTGTAGTGTATGTATATATCCACCAGAAGCAAAATCATTAAGGCTAGCAGCTTTGGTGTTGTTTCATGGATAGCAGTTTGGTTATCCATAAGCTACATGAGATACACTTTAAACAATACAAGAGATTCATGACCCTTACTGATCTGTTCAGGCTGTGGTATCCTCTTTAGTCACTATAGTTCTTCATTTCCAGATTCAGAAGTTAACTACCATCATATGTCTGTCTCCCAAAGGGGGGCAAAGCCTGTGTTCTGCTGCTGGTCAGGCAAATACAAACAGTGAAGTATTGTGACGGTATCAGACCAGCTGGCTTTGTGTTTGTGAATTCTGCGGCCTGCAGAGATCTTCTGCTCCACACCTCAAGATGTCCTTTAACTGCAAACTATTAGGCGTATAACTCCTCACTGCATTTCTTTTAAAAAGGATCACTCTGGTGTTATTTTGTGTATTTCATTATCACCCCCCCCCCAAAAAAAAAAGAAAGTAAAGAAAATTACAGCAAACAAGTATTGTTTGTATAGCTTTGATTATAATAAAGAACTATAGTGTGTCAACCAATCTAGTGATATGGGTCTTTTATTAGCATTTCATATTTTGGGGAACAACTAAAGTTCATGTCAGAGGAATAATCTGTATCAGGTTGTGGTTGCACAGACAATACCTGCTGGTAGAATAAATTTGTATTGTTTGGGTCTTTTCAGGAGATTTTTTTCATAATACCAGTAATGAAAAATAAAAATAACCCTCAGTTTATCATTTAAAAATGCAGTCAGAGCAGTCCTTCAGTCAAGCATGGCACTTGCTCTTTGTCACAGAAAAATTTCTGGATATACACAGATGGCCTTGAGGATATGTCTTTATCTTGTTACAGTTGATGAAGTTTGATGTTGATGAAGATGATGGTGAAGAAGATTAGCAAAAACCATCTCAGTCACAACTCACTAGTATCTGAGCAACATCAGATGATAGTACTGAGTGTTGAAGTTACATTTTTAGCCTCTGCAATAGCCTTAGTTTGTTTTAGCAAAATACCTATCCAATATTGCAAATAAACATACATAACTGCATTGTTCTTTATCCTGTAATTATCCCTACTGTGGCATGTTATGATTTAAGCATTTCTTTTTTGACAGACAGCTGCCCCCATATGGAAGCCAAAAACAATTTCCCAAAGGCCAGGCGAACCATAGCTAGCTCTATTGTGAGAACAAAGAACCATTGGTATTATTCATAATTAAACTCTTATTGTGTACTCTGCTGAATATTTCCATTCTTCTGCCTCTCTCCTGCTCACTCTCGTTTCCCCTCTCGGTACTTTGCACCTCGTGCTGGGAACATCTGTCTGGCGTCAGAGTGGAGCCTGGCTGTGCAGATTGGAGCAGGTAGAGGAGCACATTGTAGCCCAGCTAATGATGAGAGTGTCTGCCCTCTCTCTTGGAGGAGACGCAAGCTGCTGCTTCACGCTCGCTCACTCCACTCATACGCCCAGGGAAACAGATTTCCAAACATATGCAGTATGTTTTTAATCCAGTTGAGCACTTCATTTCCCAGCAAACACAAATAACCTTACGGGACATCCATATCTTATGACAAGGGGGTGGGCGCAAAGGAATTGAACAATTTTCCTTTTTAATGTGATTTTTTTTTCCTCCAAAGTTGCTAAACATTTTCATAACCCAGGTTAACAGTTTGCTTGTTTATGGTTTCACAAACTTTTACACAGAAGTGCCTCCTGGCTCCAAGTCATATGAAGCAACTTTACCCAATCTAAACTCCACTCTGCACCTGTTGTCATCCTTTGTTTAAACTGAAACTGACAGCACAAACACATGTTCTTTGTGTGAAGTTCCTTAAAGAATTTGAACAGATTGTTGTCAATAATATATATTTTAGAGTACTCTTAATCACGTACAGTAAACTAAGCACCTGTTTACTGTACGTAGTTAAGAGTTGTGCCAGAACTTTATTGCGTTTGGTTTTAAGACAGTAAATGGCCAAGAAATCAGAAAACAGCTTTTATCTTGTACATTTTATATTGCAGCTTAGTTTGACCCTGATACAGTTAACATGCAGGTTATTCATCTTTTTTTTTTTCATAAATTTCCGAAATCTCCCTTGGTACAAGTTAACAATAGCCCTTAACATGGAGGCCCAGCTGGAGGTGCTTAGCATTTAGAGCCATGCTCATCCTGCTGTCAGCTACAGCCAGACAAATGTCAGAGGTGGTACTACATGCAGTTCAGCTTTTGGAAGTCATTCCCTCACTAAAACTCATCAGACTCTCCTCACAGCCTCTCAGCCAGATTAGGATGCTAGTGTTGCTGTAGCTCGGCTTTGTCTCTTTTGTTTTTATTTTTTTGGAGTGTGGCCTTTTCTAAGGTTGTGCACTTTCTGTCTGTATGCGCGCGCTGTCAGCATGCGTGGATTCGTGTGCATGTGTTAAAGAGCTTAAAAGAGGGTGATAGAACAGGAACCAGTGATTTGTGGGACATGCCCACTTCATACCTGTCACTGTAGCCGTGTCCTTATTGCTCTGCTACACCTGGCCCTTGCCGGTCTTGCGTACAAACAGCCTGTAATAATGCTATTGATCTAATCTTACTTGCAGCTTATTAACAAACAGGTTCTTCTTCAGTGTGGGCTGCTGCTCTCACTGTTCTCCGCCACCTAAAGGGAGAATTACATAAGAATCCTCCGCTCAGTTTTCAGCTCCATCCCCCGTCCACATACACCACACACATACACACACACACACACACACACAATACTGTAGCTGATAACCTACCAAGCCTCTTGCCATCTCTATAACAACTGACCTCCCTGCTGTGGTTGCCGTGGTGAGATGATTGAGCAGGTTTCACTGCATGAAGAACGTGAGCTGCTATGGTTTCCTTTCAGAAGCTGTGAATGCTGTTTGGGCAGCGATGGAATAATCATCCATAAATTATAGTTTTCACATGTTGCCTAATAGTTTTTTCTTAGAAAACCATTCCTAATGGTTTTACCACTTGAATTTAGTCTCATTCTCAGGGAGAAAAAACTTCACATTACATGTCTTACAATTTTATTTTATTTAAGGAGGTAGGCCCATTGTGTGTCAGTGTGCTATATTCATTTCTATCCCCTCCACACTGTCCTGGATATATCACGATTACTCTCCAAGAAAACAAGGACAACCTGGAAAGCCCTCTTTGATCCAGTCTGTCACACTGTAGCCTAGTAGGGGAAAAAAGAGAACAGATTGGACCTTCTCCATGCAAATGCAGTTTAAAAACCAGTAGCTCTGCACATAAAGGCGCTTCTTTTAATATGTGCCCCCTTTCTTCACACCCACGACCATTGTGTATAAAATCCTGTTTTTCCTGAAAAGATTTCTAGTCGCAGCCGCAGACAATGTTCCCCCACACAAGCTGTCGTTTTTGTCATACCCCCCCCCCCCCTCCACTTCAGCCAGTAAAGCAGGATCTCTGGCTGTCGGCCCCGTGTGCGAATTGGTGTGTTTCAGGGTACAGGTGGGGGGCTTGCCGGAGTCTGCCTACCTGTTCCGCTTTTAACTGGTCAATTTTGACAGACATGAGGGGGAGTTTGCAAGGAAACCAGAAGGGCGTAGAGATGGGCGGCTAAATGAACAAATGTCAGGGTTAGTGGGGGGTTGCTGTGGAAAATGCTTCCTCTCAGGGGTGTCTCCTGATAGGGTACAGTGAAGGGGAGTGAAGCATGCTGATAAAAACAACTCACTAACAATTATGCTCACCTAAAATAGCCCTTACTTAAGTATATAGCATGCTTGCCAGTTAATTGTACACAAAAACAAAGACTTCACAAAAGACCTCCTGCAGCCAATGTATTTTCTTGTATTTTGGCATGATAATTAAGTGTGACAGCTATGAATGCAAAGTTGGCAGATATTATAGTGGCCTGTCTAACTCTATGTACTGATTAATACTGTTTGTATTCCAAAAGTTATACCAAACTATACCATTTTAAAATTGCAGTTTAGTGCAAAGAACCATATTGTATAATGAACAAATCATTAGAACTGGTAAGACAGCTATTGTGTATAATCAAACAAAGTGCACTCACATATAGAAACAGTGCAGCTGGAATCTACTGTAATTTTATAAATATACCGAAAAGTCTGTCCATTATTGTTACCAAAGCTTGGTGATGGAGGTTTGACAATCGTCTGTATTGCAGATATAAATTGTAGAATAGAGTTTTTATGAAATATTTGTATAAATTGTATGAATATTAAATAATAATTGTTCCTATTAGTATTTTTGAGTCCTTTCTGTGCGGATTACAGCCCATGTCTGTTCCTAACCAAACAGCTGACTGCATGGGATTTAATGTCAGCGTCCCTAATATTCTTAGGAGATAATGCTTTTCGTAATGGCAAGCATACAATGTCAATGCCAATGCCAATATTTTATCCGTGTTACACTTGAATAATTTGTTTACGATTGCTGCATTTCCTCTGAATTGTTCTCTGGATTTGTTCAACTTGTTCTTATTGATACACTGTAGGACTAACAACCATAAAATCTACTAAGACCTTTGATCTGTACTATTGACCATTATCATAGCCAAGAGGTTTGTTACAATGTGGTATTTTTATGCTACAGTTGGTGAGAAACCTGTTTACATACCAGGGTGCTGTATAGTTCACTTCTCTCCACAGCTCAGTCGGATTCCAAAGCACTGTATAGATTTCTTTCAGCTGATGAAATTAAAAAGACAGCAGTGTGTGTGTGGTGTGCCTTCCAGCAACGCGATTTGCCTGTGAGTTCACGATACGGGTTGAGAGGGGAGTTCCTTTGGGGGGGATTAAATAGCTCCCTCTCTTCCTTCCCTCCTCCCCTGCCCTCCATACTTGCAGAACACAAACAGCTTGCAGGGCTGTACAGTACTTGTACAACATGTTTGCCACAGTGCTGCTCACAGGTAACAATAAGCCAAGGTCAAAGGTTAAGAGGGATTGTGGAGCACAGATTCTTGTGTGTTGCTCTGGCAAACACTGTGCACAGAGGCACAAGAAACAGTGCCCATAGTATTGCTGGGAGAAAGAAAGAGTGAGAGACCGGGAGAGCGAGTTGGCTCGGAAGAGAGGGGGTATCAAAAAGAACAAGACCGGGGCCAGTTTCACAGAGATAATGTTGGACTGGTCTATAAGGTTGGGACAGTCTTAGTTTTGCTTTCAGACTAGTCTAATACAAGTTAGATATTGATATTAAGCTTACAAAGAGCTAAGAGCTGTCTCTCCATTGTAATATCACACTTGCAGTCAGAGGCTGTCCTCTGCAAAAGAAATGACAGCATTGCTGGTTTGTTCAAACCATTTAAAATAGTTTAGATGATCTTCTGAAAGGAGGGCAAAAAGTAACAGAATGCAAAGTGTTTGAATTTGACTGTTGTTCTTGTCAACATAGGTTTCTCTTAAGCAATCTTTCTCTAACCTGAACTTAATTTTCTAAGTTGCCTGAAATCAGGTGTGGAAATCAGTCAAAATACTCCATTACAAGCCCTGCATTTAAAATATTACTTATGTCAAAGTATTTATGTTTAATTAACAAACTGTATTTAAAAGTATCAAAAGTAAAAGTACTTATTGTGCAGCAGGATGGCCCCCTATCACAGTTATATATTATAGTAAATGTTGATGATGTTACTAGCGATGCATGCACATGCAAGTAGCATTTTAATATTGTTCATGGTCAGGTTGGAGTTAATTGCAGTTTAATCTGGAATTATAAACTGATCATACGAACGAAAACGACACAGTTTTGGGCAACCCATGAACGTGGACACAACTGAACTCTGACTGTTAGAGTTAAGCCATAGTGAACGTCTGTCTTTGTGAAACCAGATCCCTGCCCCCGTCAGGCTCTTTGAATGGGGAGGAGATTATCCATTTAATCTCTTAATCATGCATCCTGTATACATCGTTGGTCCTGTGCCTAAAACCCCTGTCCTGATCAGATGTATCATAGCCACCTTTTGCGATGATTCCCTCTAACCCACAGACTAATTCAGGTTAGTGCTGACATTGTTACAGTTCCTCTCCAACTGTCAGTATATTATACCCTTGGTGCCCTGTTAAAATGAAACCCAGACCAATGGTGCATAAAATGGAATGTGGAAATATGTAGATTTTAAAATGCAGCTTTTTAAAATCTCTCATTTCCACAAATGTATTCAGAATAAAGGCAGATGTTTCATAACATCAGGTTACTGTACATTTTGCACAGTATATGTTCCCCAAAAGTAGGAATTAATAATGAAGATGCTTTTTGGCCTGAAATTGCTATTCAAACAATTATGTACTTACTTTCTTCCAACAAATGCATTCCACATTATTGTTTTGCCTCATAGCAAAGCACCCAAAAGACTAAAACCTTTCATTTCAGCAAAGGCCGCTATTGGTCACCGTCAATAAAAGCATAAAAGCATTTATTTCCCACGTTTGTCAAATTAACAGCATACTCCATCTCCCATAGGACTTGTAAGGTTCATTAACCTTTCTGTGAAGTGGGACAGGTTTCCAGCAGTTACCATAACCTCTGTCTCGCTCCTACCTCAATTATAATAGAAGAATTAAACATCCAGCGATTCAAAACAGTAATGCTGCCTCTTAAATCCCTTTGTACCAGCTCTCAGTTGTTAATGACTAAAGACACTGAATGAACTATAGAGTTATCAACAGATATAACCGCGGACAGAAGCATATCAAATGGCTCCTCTTAACAGCAGGGATTACTGACTATATGTGTACAGGTTTTGTTTGATGGCTGGATTTCACAGTTTCTAAAATTATTGTTCCGTTTTTAAATGGCAGGATGCTTTTGTTTTCTATGAATAACACAATATTAGTTAATGGTACATAAAACTGTTATTATTAAATTGTAAAACTATGCCATGTCTGTGTGGTAACACTTGTGGCTGTTTATTAGTTTATTAACCTTTGGAAATTGCAAGATATTTCACCAAAATGTTCCCGTCTAGTTGCACCATGGCCCACCATCCTTCCAAAGTCAAAAGAATAGACTGACCTTGAACTAATTAAGTGGTCAATTACACGCCTGTTGATCTCAAATAATTACATTAATTGTGTGGGCAAAGAGTTCGTTCTCTTGTCCACCTACTCCTACTCCTCCTTCATCCTCCACCTTATCCTCTCACTTCTTCTCCTCCTCCTCCATGCGCAGGCCCACAAGGTTTCCATACTCATTTATTTTGTGTCACCGTTCACACTTCAGAAACTATTTAAATTCTATGCCATAGACTGTTTTAATAAGCTTAATCTTCCTCTTCCTCTCCCACTCTTTTATATCACCCCCATTCTCTCATGTATCATGTGCCTGGATATATTTGTAGGCATACAGCTCTATTATAACCTCAGTTTACTATCTCCATGGATTTATGGTCTTACCGCCGGAATACGCTGTAGCCATGGAGCAGTGAGGCCTCGTGTTTTTGTGTGCGTGTCCTCCGATGCTACTTGTAGGCAAGCTCAGGCTGGGATTTTCCAGTGCCACCCCCATCAGTGGGAAGCCCTATATTGGGACATGTCAGCGCCTTGTTTGCTTGTTGTGCTGATGAAGCTGGGGGTGGGGCGAGTGGGCAGCCTTGTTCAGGTTCCAGGATTCCCTTCAAATGAGTCAGCCAGCCCCCACTCAAAACCGACTGTTACCTTGGGAACTCAAGCTTGGGCTTCCCTCAACAGTACTTAAGTACAGACTCATCAGCACCCATACTCACTAACACTCACACACACACAGGAGCTGTAAGGACTCGGAAGCAGCACCCAGGTTGGATGAAATTATTTTATTAAAACGCTCTGACACTGGCCTGTACTCTGCCCTGTTAGGCCCAATCTGCTCTATGAGAACAAGATGACCAACTCAGCACAGCCACTTTGTCGAAGCGAATTTGTAATGTATGCAAATTAGACTGAATAGATGAGTGTGATAATGAGTTTGGGTGGCTAGTTTCTTAAATCAGTGATTTGAGTAATAGTATACTTCCCTGCTAATGAGCACAACCAGCGTAGTGTAGGTTTGGTACGTCGCAGTGTGTCGGCTGTGTCAGTGATGTCTGGAGTTCACTTAATAACTGGACTGTTTGTGTTTCCAACTCAGTTCATTACCAAAGCCAAATGAGTTTCTTTACTAAAGCCATTAGTCTAGCAGGCTATTGTTAAGTGGGTTAATTTGTTGATGCACTGAAGCAGATCAAGGGTGACTCCCCCACTGGCTTTCACCCTGTACTGCGGAGGCCAATCCATACTGCTGAGCTGATCACCATTAGGTTGCTCTACCAACCAATCATCCCAGACTCAAGCCCATTAGGCTCACAAAGGCTCACTTAGAGAAAAATCCAGAAAAATTGATTATTAGGGTTGTGTTTGATTTAATGGGGGTCAATATTAAAAAACAGGAAATGTAGCTGTTTATTTTGATAATTGTTTTCTACGTTAACTGATTTAATTAAGTGTAGTTTATTAGTATTATATTTTCTCTATAGTGGTGGGGAATGAGAGTTGGGGAGGGGGCAACTACATCAAATCTTAGGGTTAGGGGTTAAATAAAAAAATGAAACATACCTTGCACATGCTCTAACTGCACCTACCATCTGCTCAACCAAGAAGTGAAAGGTGCCTGCTATAAAATAAAGGCTGGCATTACTCCCAGTTCATGCTGCGCTGGGTTTTGCCAAGGTCTGTTTGGGTTCCATCTTGATCTATCTGAGAAGAAGATAGCAGGTCCCAGCTTATCGTGACCTGCACGGTCCACACAGCAGCTTTTTAAAGAACACCAGAGCATCCAGTAGAAGAATGTGCTGTATGCTTGGGTTTGCACTGCAGTTGAAAAGGTAAAGGTGCCATCTGTTAGCTGCGCTCTGATGCCATTCTTCAACACCTGGTTCAGTTTCTTCACACTAGTTTTACCTCAGTTATAGAGCCATGTTCTCTATATGGGTTTTATGCCCCTTTCCTCTTTGAATTTCACAGATATGAACTGTAGCTCATTGTCTATGGTATGTAGAAGACTCCACATATACCCCCTATAGCCTCTATGAGTGAAAGTTGTAGACCACCACGGGAAAGCATTGGTGGTATGCTACACTAGGTATGTTCCCAGGTCCTTGCTGGTAGGAAAGTGGTTCCAGCATGTCTGTACCACACAAGAACCATTTGGTCAACTTCATTATGGCTAGGTGACATTTGTTGGTCTTGGCATCAATGGTTCTTCCTGGCCACCAAATCTAGAGCAACTTGCTTAATTGTGCATTCTTCCAGCCTCTAATGAAGGCAAAATAGACTTTGTCCTTCAGTTTTAGGAGCGATGTCACATTCGTGGTGCACCGGTTGGATAATCATGTACATGTCAGGCTCAAGGAGGCACTGATGGTTGAAGGCTGAGTGGCTTTTATCAGCAAATTGTTGCATACTATATTAGTAAGCCCAAAGGTTAGGCGATCTCGCTGGTCTCTCTTCATTCATTATACTAGATAATCTAGTCACCCAGTTATTTTATATTCGGCAGTGGCAAATTACACTGAATCGTCTATTCAGTCTATTTAGTCCCGTAGTTGAACAGTCATGTAAATTCTGTCTTCCAGTTTGGGGAAAAAAAGAGTGTATAACCTGTAAACGGTGAGGTTTCTTGTGAGACACAGACTTTTAATTCACAATAACCCTGCAAATGAATGGGCTGATTACTGAGCCGAAGATGAGGAGGCAGTCATAAGCACTTGGCTTGAGTGGAATAGGCGAGGGGGGGAGGGGTGGCTGTGGCGGTACAAGTCCAGCCTCAGAAATAGAGCTGTGAACACCATCTGTCATGCTCTCTCTCCCCGTCTGTTAGCCTGACTGCAAGTAAAAGGGAGAATGATGCTCTCAGAACTGCATTAGAAGGACGTGGGTGCTGATTGTCGTAGGTGTGGGTTTACAGGGTGTGCAAGAGAAGGGGAGGGAAGCGGTGGATATACAAGGAGGTGCATGAGTAACTGACAAAGGGAAGCACTCACCCACACAGAGAAGGAGAAGGGTTGTTGGGCAAGTGGGTATTCCTGATGAAACCGCACCCCTGCACCCACCCACCACCTCCACGTGGACTCCTACCTATTGGCTTTTGTCAGAGGATTCCTAGCGGAAGTTATGTAGACACATTATACAAACACACTGCTCATGTTCTCCTCTAAGGACTAGAGGAGTTAATAAGTCATAAATAATATTGAGCTTAATTGCAAATGTTACTTTGGTGATATCTTTACTGCCTGTGTTTGTTAGCCACTTTTAGACCCACAGGAGATGAATCGGTGTCCCATCAATAATCAATTCAATCAATTTTCATGATGGATAATACTTCCTAATCCGGATTCTTTGTGTATGATAAATGAGTTGGTCTGGATCAACCTAGGTTGTGCTTCACCTGAAACAGGCTCAGTTGTTGCGCTGAATATTGGTGGTTGGAGTGTCAGGCTATTACGTGACCCACAGAAAAAAGCTCTGCTGCATTACTTTTTCCAGATTTTCAGAATTATTCATTGCTCATAACGTGTAGGTTGTTCGGGATCCTTTTGGCTTTTGTCTGAGTCAGAGTGTGAAAGAGAGTCAGTAAAACATGAAGGCAAGCTGAGCCACGATGAACAACAGGGAGACGCAGGATGAAGTGTCCATAACACCACAGCTGGACTAACATTAGATACATCTGGTAACTGGCTCCTGCATTTAAACAGGGCAGAGACAAAAGAAGTGTTTAGTGAAAAGTGTTTCTTTAATATTTAGGATCAAGCGATGGATGATATATTCAATAATTTCTTTCTATGGTAATTTTTCTATTTAAATCCACATTGCTGTTTTCCATGACTTCTATCCACATGCAGATCAGAGGTCAGGGTCAGCTATACAACAGCTTGTAGAGACTCACTTTTGAACTCAGGCTCTCCATTTGAAAGGTGGCGTCACTACTCACTACACCCCCTGCTGCCAGCCTGCCACAAACATATCAGCAGATGTCTGGACAGTCTCCAGCAATGTCAACATAGTGCAAAAAATATTTAGCTGATTAATGATACCCCTTTCTGGATTAACACCTGTGGTGAGACATGCAACTCGGTGTTGCTATTAGTTTGAATTACAATCAACTGACAATCGATGGTATTGTTTGGATTTGGACACTTCTTTGTGTCAGAGCATGTTCTTTTTTTCTGTTAAGTATGTTAAACAGCCATTTTGACGCTTTCAGATTTTATCTCTCTGTCAGTTTCTGCCTCTCCCACACTGCTCAGTGTGTGATTCACTATCACAGCTACAAGAATGGGTATTCCCCTACTATGAGGATGCAAAGCGTAGTCACATCTTGTTTGACTTAATAACTTTGGAATTACTCTTACATTAACTCAATCAAGGTAATTTATGTGTGTTTCATTAGCATTTGAACAGAAAAGAATTTGTCTTGTTCTTCAGCTAAACAAATAGAAAGAGCTATTACTTTATGATAACTATAGATTAAATGATTGACATATTTCTTCAAGCAACCTCTGTGTTGTTATGAGGAATCACAGTTTGATGATTGTCACGGTTTAAGATTTGGTGGCAGGAAATATTTATAATCTATGTCACAGTGATTTGTAGTGATTTATTTAATATTCCGATCAGTAGTATTTTTGTCATTGTGTGTCAGACCTTTAAACTACTGAGCTTCTCTCTATATTCTTAATCACAGAGTGTTAAAATGTCACTCTGGTATTATTATTTCCTTCAACAGGAACCTAAACAGCATTAAAATATTTATGTACATATGTAACTTTTATACCTGTCACAGAAGAGTTTAAAGAGCAAACATTAGTGTTCAAACATTCCAAAATATACAATATGACTGCAAGATTAGGTGGTATTCAGCTCAATGAATGATTGAACATAAACAATTATGTGCTTGATACTCATTACATATGAATTTAAAATGTAGTCCCTAGATGAGAAAATATTTTCAGCAGTTCTTAGTCTTTTTCAATTTTTAGCCACTGAAAAAGTAACTGTAACTTGCAAATTTCCAACAACTGAACCACTGACACAGCAGCTGTGAGCTGGCTCTCGTGCTAAAGATACACATTTTTTATATTCTGCTTACAGAGACAACCAGTGACTAGTGGATCTACACATTAACTCTTTTTTATATAAAAGCTGTACCTTGCATTTGTATTATAAGCAAACATATAGTACAATTACAACCGTCCAAGCTACTGTTTTCTCTGACATCTGTCTTACATAATGTAACTTTTTATCCTTAGCTCGAGGCCTGCACAGATGATCCAAAAATAAAACAGTTTGCAGTTGGTCAGTGTACCTACAGTATGTATTGTACTGAAAAAGAGCCATTTATTCTTGGTGCATTTTAAAACTGATTTGTAATGTTAGTACACTATAGTATGCTATACTGATGAATACAGTATATAAGAAGTATCAAGAAACCAACACTCTTACTTCACATTAGAATTTCATCCAAACCTTCTATAACAAATGTATTAAATAATCATTAAACCATTGTATAATAAAACAATTTTATACTTTTCTCATGACATTTGTATGGCTAACATCTGGCTGATGTTTCTGTTGTCACCAGACATGGTATCTATATTAAGATATGTATACTGTAAAAAGTGTATGCTGGTCTTGCTTTTATTGGGGAGCTTCACAGTGTGTGAGATGTGGAGTCTCAATGCTTTTGACTGTTCTAACCCTGAGCTCAGAGTATCATCCTAGCAGAGGATATCATTGATCTAAGATTAACTTCATCAATGTGCTATGTGACTTTTGATTCCCCCTAACAAAGCTTTAATAGATTTACTATATGAAAAACTTTCTGTGGGACAAGCAGCCATGACATCTATCATCCATTCAGCAAAACTGTGGTTGAAATAACTTAAATGAGAGACCCCTGTAAGTGCTTGTTCACCAGCTTATTAATGGGTGAAATAGAAGTGCTGGGAGACCTGTAATCATATTATATCCCTAATTTATGACATCATCTTTCCCAGAGTCTTCACGGGTGGGGTTAACAAGAAAATCATTCAATACGGTCAATAGGCTCCAGGTGAATTTAATGGTCAAACTACAATGAATTAACTATGGAATCATTGGAGTCCTCATGTAAATTTCCGTACTTCTACATGCCATTGTTGCATTGCACCGAACAACTTAACACTTCCACTTTCCACCACCACCACTTTCTAACTATATAAAATACTGCAAGAATACCCATGCTTTAAGCTGAACCTTTTTAAATACCCAAAACACAGTTAACACAGTAAGCGGCTGTCAATCATTTTGTGGTCAGAACTTTTCGCTCTCTGTGCCCCACACCCACAGCACGGCCCCTGAGAGCGGCCGCCCACCATGTGAGAATGTCCTTTAGATTAGTGTGAGTAGTCCGTCACTCCGTCGTGAACATCAAGAGTCAGCGACCTCAACACTGCCCTGCCCTGTCACAACTCCTGTGATACCAGCCCTGCTCTGGAATAGATACACCACAACGGATTCTTTTTAAGATTTTGATATATTGTTAATATTAATATATATGTGAATTTTTGTGAGTTCTGCATGTGATTGACTTGTCTTTTATTGTTTGGCTGAATTTCAATATTGCCTTCATTTGCTGTTGTTTTTACTCTATGTATTATAATGAAATTAAAAGGGCAGAGGGTGCCATCGAGAGTGAGCAAGAACCGAGCATTAAGATGTGGGAAAATGTTGCACGCTCAAATGTTGACTACCTGTTGCTATGGCAATGGGTTTGGATCCTGCAGGCTGCAGGACTCTTGCTATTTCTAAATAAAGCTTTTTTTCTCACTGATCAGTGGATGAAGATACTCACAGTTGAAACTAATCTTCTGAATTTTACCAGCCTGTGTAAACACTAGTGCTCTGCTCTCTAATTTATACTGCTAAACCTCCTAAACAGCAGTTACAAGATTATAGATAAGATGATGCACAATAGAGGACACACACTTTGCTACTGCTACATTTCTAATAGTCTAACATAAATTATTAAATAATATTAATAAATATGTGTATCTCATAGATTGAGAGACGCACTATGTCCTTATGACTATAGATTTGTCCAATTGTAATTGGCACTATGTATCATGGTCAACTCATAACAGCATTTCATCAGCTGTGACCAGTGCCGTATTTGAAAAAATAAAGCCAGACTCCAGTCTCCCAGTCCTCTAAACTAAACACTAATGCTGCAGTTATTCATTAGATTACTGAAACAGGGGGATCAAGTTGTCTTTCCAATAGTGTAATGTTTTCATCCCCTTTTTAAAAAGATCGTAATTGCTGACATTCCCAAGATGTCAAAAAAAATTAACTCTACAAAACACCATTGTATGTTCTGAGTCAGTTAAGTCCACATCCCTGAAGAGAAATGCGGCTTAATGTTTTTATACTACTATAAACTGTGTTTTGTTTGCTTCTATCAGCCAACAAACTGGACTTTCTGCTGAAGGATCAAAGGAGATGAGAAATAAGCCCCTTGTCCTGCCCGTCTTTTGTCCTTTATGCTGTCTAGTAACACAGTACCATTGTCACCCTGTGGGGGGAGCCTGTGTGTGGAGAAAAAACAGAAATAGGTGCTGAGACCAGATATTTGATGCCTGTGATGGGGACTTCCATGCCCACCTCAAGTGGGTTTTGGGCCATTTCACAGACAACATATTTAGTCCTTTCCCTCCCACTCAAGGATGCAGCCGTCTTGCAGTAAACAGCCGAGTCTATTAAACAAACATTCCTGTGAGCAATTTGCAGTGTGAGGTGCCTGACTGTGTGCTTCCTGGGGATGAGGGAGTTTAACCTGACAAATATACAGTAGAAAATGCTTATGAAAAATATCTGTGCCTGTTCTGTTTCTAGGCAACAGGAAGTTAATATACAATTAATAATATGGGAAATTGCTACCTGGAAATCCACTCAGATGGTTCAATTTGCTTGGTAACTGTTGTTTGTCTGGAAGTTGTCTCTTGTCTTCAGATATTAATATAACAGATATTTTATATATTTAACCATGATATGTTTCAACCAACATTGTAAGCCTGTGCTTGAGCTACCTATAAGTTGAATTTTTGAGCTTTAAATCTGTGTTTATTGGATCTGTTCAAATCCCTTGCAATGACAATATACGTCTAATTTAGTCAAAATGCAGCAGGTTGGACAGGTTATAACAAAACTGACTCCAAATAGAATTGGCTTGGGAATTAAATGGTGTCTCCAGCCTCTCTAGTTGGTACAGTGGGTGCTAATTCAAGGACTGACCACTGAGCTAAGTGAGCACAGAGTATGAGGCTTTGGAAAGACAAGAGGCATTATGTGAGTGTTGTAGGAAGCAATGTAATGGACCACCATTCTGTCTTTCTTGTCAAATTGTTAGTTCTTTATGATCAGGTTTGTCCCAAAAGTGAACCAACCTAACTGTCCACCAAATGCTTTGTCTGACTGACGTTGTGTCTGAATTACCAGGGCAACGCACTTAAGAAAGGACACATACAAGGGACGACCCTCACTGGTAAGTATGGTTTTTAACTGACCATTCATATTGTAACCTTAGTCACTGCCCTCATTGTGTACTTTAATCCTACGCATTTATGTTGTGTAAGCTGTACAATATACTGTGGTAAATTAAATATTCTTATTTATTATTATTACATACTGGTATATTATTTAGATATTAGATAATTCATTACTTTTGTATTTCATTATCACTTACAGCAATTGAACTTAACTTTATTATTGTTTATGTGTAACATTCCACTTGTTCATGACCCCTTGCCTCCTGGTAATTTTAGTTCCTACCTTCCATTGTTTTGCAGCAGCCCACTATTAGATTTCAGTCAATCATATATAGTGCTATGTAATATCATTCACCAATCTCAGCTCTCCTGATTTTGTTTCTTTGTTTCCCCATGCAGACTATTACCCTCCAACCCCGCCACAGAAGTCTGGTTTTCACCGCTACCAGTTCATGTTGTTCGAGCAGCTTCCAGGCACACCAGTGTCACTCACCGAGCAGGAGAAGCCGTCCCGCGGTAATGACTCCACTCACCAGCACGTTGAGCTCACAACACAGTTGGCCTCTGCAGTATCATCTATCATATACCCACACTGATCAACACAACTGCCAACAGTTAGTTGTTGAATCAGCAGTAGAAAGATTACACCAAACATTTCCTCTCAAATTAACAACATTATAGTTTTTTGTGTTTTTTTTGTTCTACTATCTTGTATATGATACTGCAGCTGTTTTTGAAAACAGTATTAGCTAGATTATTCTATTTCCTGACATACAGTAGGAAGTTGTGTCATTTTACAACATCAGATTGATTTAGGTATTGCCTCATTTGTTTGAGTGGGCTTAATTTATTTTTATTTTTTAGGGTGAAATGTTTCCATATTAGGTTGCAACGAATGTATCCATGACACCACTGAATTTGCTATTATTAGTGATTTGGTTTATTATGTAATATCCCAAGACACTCCAGCCAGGCACCATTTAACCATCTTAAAGTCCAGGCTTTGATTCATGGCTGTGTTTCAAACACGTGTCATTACGCAAAATTCATAAACAATTTAATAAAGCCTTTAATCAAAGCATTTGTAGTTGCTTTAGAAAGATCATTTTTACCAAGTGCTTGAACTTAACAAGGGAAATGTTGATGAGGTTAGTAAGTCTGCTGCAGTGTTAATGCCTGTGGGGTCAAGACAAGCATGGTTGGCTCCCACGCACACCTGCACGAGTCTGCCTGACTGACCTCTGCCAAGCATGAAATCCTTATCAACCATGTCAGTACAAATGAGCAGTGTGTCTTTACTTCTAACCTTGATTACTGTGTTTATTATTACCAGATCATCCTCTTACTTTTTGTCTCTCAAAAGACAACCGTGTTTGTCTTGCAGAACGCAGAGTTGTTCTTTTGTTTATACTTCAGTTTTTTTTTATACCTTTCCTCCCCCTGAAGAAACGTCTCTTGAAGGTGGGCAACTGCACTTGGATGTACAGTACAGCAGCTCACAGGAGGCGTGCCCGTCTGTCTGTTCTACTCGGGTCACAGCCGGTGATTTGAGGGGAGATCAGGGCGGTTTGAGACTTCAAGCGCTGTGGCTGTGAATGAGTGGAGCTGCCAGTCTCTGCCGTTTGAAGTTTTGACAGCTTTGTCAGCAAACAATCCAGGCACATTAGGCTGTTTGATGTTGAAACCTCTGGAAAAAGAGATGTACTTTGGAGTATTTTACGTATTCAAACTTAGATTTGGGGAGGTTGAGATGAACTCTTATCACATTGTTCGGGTTTTCACTGTGTCAGAACTAGTTAAGCTGAAGAAAGATAATACCATGAATAATAGCCTGCTGTTTAGAATATTTTAATATTTTTTTTTTGTGCAAAATCAACTAGAGCATACTCATTTTCTGCTCCCAGCTCAGATACCGTAGTTGCCCCCACATTATGAAGCGATTGAACTGAGCGGATCCACCCATCCTTTATCTACTGGATGAGTTTAACTCCCGCTGTTGCACTTCCTCTCTCCTGCAAACTGTTCTCTCTATTCAAGGGAAATTAAATTAAGAAATTCACTCTTGGATAATCAAATGTTTCATTTGATGGGTCAATTCTGGAGAGGATAACTGCCCTTGTAAAGAGGGTAATGGAAATAGACTCTGCCTGACATAATAAGAATGAAAGACTAGTCATGATTTATGAATTGAAAAATATTGGATTTTACAGTTTCTACTGGTTTGGATGAATTCAGTGGTGTACCTGCTGTATTATTATTGGCCTCCACTTGGCCGTGATGAGCACGGTGTTCCCACAAAGACAAGAGGAAGAGAGGGAATCCCATGTCTCCCCACCTCCTCCGTTAAGTATGTTCACTTATTAGCGTCTGTCCTCCCTCCATGTGGTATGACACAGAGAGCATTTTTCATAGCCCATGACATTAATTGATGTGATTTGCGAAGGGAGAGTATTTAGTCGTGGGTGGGAGACTCCTAATGATCATTTTCCACTTCCAGTAGCGCAGTCATTGACTCAATTTTATCGCAAATTTGTCGTCTTTTTTCTTTTCATCTCTGACCATCACTTAAGTAGTAAAGAGGGTGAACAATGAGGGGTGGAGCAGGGCTGTTGTGAGGAACCGTGGGAGTCTGCTGTGCCTCCTGTGTTAAGGTTATGAATGTGGGTCAGTGAACTGATGGAGACAGCTGGTTTGTTACACAAGGAACTACAGGGGGGCTGCGCTCTTGGCACCGGGCACAGGGGCGTGATCGTAGGGAATCCCCTTCGCTCTGGCTCAGGAAGGCTGTCCCTGACTGGAGGCTGCCCCTGTGCCAGGGTGGGGGGCAGGCGTGGGCACAGGCCCTTGTGATATTTGTTAGCCACTTGGCAAGCCCTCAATATGTCCTGCTACTGTTTAGTGCTGCCGAGTCAGTTTGTCAAGGGAAATAGTGTTACAAAGCCGGGAAGGGAAAGGCTGAGGCCTTCAGAGAGGCTATCTAGTGTTGTTTCAGCCTACACGGTACTTTGCACCTACACTGTTCTCGCATTCAGCCCCCTGTCTTCTGACTGGGACCTCAACAGATACTGTAGATCAGAAACCAAAACTGTGATGAGCACAAAAAGAACAGCATCCAAGTTGTTGGCTTAAAATTAAAATAAAAGTTGAAAATTAAATCTTTTTCTTTTCTTTTTTTTCACCCCCATTTTTTTATGGTAAATTACAAGGGAGAGGATGTACGTGACGACCATGTTGTGTGAATGAATGGATCACACTGGAGTTAGCTGCTGGTTGGTGCACGTTGCTCATCTAGCCTCCTAGAGCCCCTACTGCCAGCTCAGCACACTCCACAGTAATTGAAGCCATTTGCAATGTTGCAGTGTGGTAATGGGCAGATCCATGTCTACCACCCACCCACAGCCTCTACCATTAATCAGAGCTGCGTGGAGTCAAGAGAGCCAGGATTTGGTTGCTACAGCAGGCCTGAGTTTCAGCCAGGAGTCGGCTGCCTTAAAGGAACACTTTGACGTTTTGAATTTTGGCTGGTTTGGGGTTTTTTTTTTAACAGACACTCATCAGGTTCAGGGTAAAAGTTTCTAGATTTTTCCTCAACTCCCCTCATCCACAAATAGCTTTATAGTATTGAATTTAATAATCAAAGTTGAGTTGACACAATCAATTAGTTAGTTTATCCAAAGAAAAATAAAACTATTAATCCTTTACATCATGCCAAATATTCCCGAGTTCCATGTTCTCAAATCCTTTGAGGCATCGGGAAATTGTGATGGGCATTCACAATTTTCCCACAATGTATAGACCAAAGGATTCATTGATTAATCTAGAAAATAATTGGCAGCAGGAGCTGAAACATTTAGTTGATTAATCAATTAGTTGATCAACAGAAAACTAATCTATCCTGATAATTAATTAATTCCTTGAGTCATTTATCAAGTGAATGTTTTTGCAAGCATATTGAAGGGCAAATACAAAATATGTCTTCTGCAGTGTGACAGGTGAAAAATACTAACCAAATGTATTCCAACATGTGACATATCCCTTTGGGACTGAATATGGAGTCCCCGGCAAGGCGACAGCATTTGGTAACAATGTAGGCAGCTATATTGACAGCAGGCTGTGAGCTGAGATTGGCAGCCAAACAGTGTGACACCGTTCCTCAACCCGGGTCCCTCCACAGCAGTCATCTGCCCTGCCGAAGCATCTCTGAGCGAGCATGTCTCTGCTCCAGAGGCACTGTTCTGTGGCTGACCCCGACCTCTGACTTCCACCAAGAAGTTCCCCTTCACGATGTTAGGATTGAGTTATTATGACTATGAATGTTACGTGATAAAGCTCAGTTAAAACTCTTGCCCTGATATGGCTCCTCTTACTCTACTGCCATGAACAGGATCACTTGGTTTTGAGTATTTTTGAGAGACTATAAGAGGTTTAACAGGGACACCGCCCACACCACTAAATGTAGCAGTTCTGTGTCACCTCACAGCAGTGCTGATCTTTCTGCCATACCCAGACGGAGATGCAAGGTGGAAACAAAAGGAAAGGCAGGAAGACTTTAACATCGCCCTCAGGTCCCACACTATCTGTCCTTTCCATGAGCAGGCAGATGGGAGAGGTGGAAACACGTCTCTGCACTACAAACAGACACCAGCCTATTTTAAGGTCACTTGTAAGTCTAGGCATTTGCAGGGTACCAGCCAGCGTGATAGCACCAGATATTGTGAATTTGCCTCATTTTGGATTGTGCCCAGTGATTGCACAGCTTTAGACAGGATTATGTGTGTAAAGCCTTACAAGCAGCGCCTGTTTCTGACTCTCCGTCTGATCGTTAGTCTACAATAAAACGATCTTCAGTGTGACATTCTCCATTAGAGGAAATGTTGCCTAATGCTACTATGAGGCAGGTTCTCCCTATGAAAAGGAAAAGAGAAAGTTTGACTACTACTATGCGTGATTGTCTTGAGTCAAATCTGCCTCATGAATCTGCCAAATCTCTCTATTCAATGTAAAGTTTGTTGTTCTCCAGCTACCTCACCCCCCAGCTTCTTTAAAGTGCTAGCTCTAAGGGGTGAGGGACCTTGTGCTGGACTTGCAGGGGAGTTTGGGGATCTGCAGAGGCGGGGCATTATCTCCCACTGAAGCACAGGCCAGAGGGGCCACTGGGGCCATGCCCTATCATACAGACAGGTCACTTGACTCCATTGCCCTCACTTGATTATTGGAGCACTCTCTGCAGGCAATCCTCATTCACCTAGTGGACCTGGAAAGATTCAGGTACTCGTCTGCTCGTCTCCCAGTTATTATTCATTATCTTCCCCAGCTGAGCTCGGAACTTGACCTGACCTCGTGGCAAATCCGGACACACGGAGGTGTCAGTCTCATAAGCTAAACATGTAGGGAGGATCAGGAAGGGTGCATGAGCCCGAAAATGAGCCCGAGAATAAGTAATAATTTGTTTATACTGTCATTTTATGTTTAAAACTCCAATTCAAACGTGCTATAAATACTCAATAATTTGATAGGAGTTACAATACAATAATACATTCTGAAAAAAAACTTGAAAAATCACAGCCTTGAATAAGATATTTTGTCTGAAATACAAATGAATCCCAATGATTTGTGTGTGCATTGATGGGAGTTGTGTGCACTTGATGTGCGTGGCAGAAGCAAAGTGTATTTCTTCTCCCAGATCTCCTCCACGGTGTCGGAGGATACAAAATGTGGCTCCCTGATGGCAAAAACAGCAACAGTGAAGGCCTGTAAAGCAGCTGCAGCCAGAGGTGAAAAGCAGCAATGTTTCTATCCAGGCAGAGTCAGACTCGAACCCTAACTGTGAGACCATTTTCTCTACAGATATGGACCATTTCAAAAGCTTTCTTTTCAAAAGATTAACTTTCCTACCCTATTCTTGAGCATCTGTTAATGTAATTACTCCACATACGGAAATACCGGAATGTCAGCAATTCCCTGGATTACGGAGCACGGCATTGTCTCATGTACACCCAAACATACACTCATTCTTCTACACTCAAGTTTAGAGCACGCAGGGTTTTGTTGCCTTGGAATGATAATTGTGAATTTGTCTCTTTTTTTGTAAAGGGAGGGGAAGCTGCAGGGAATCAGCGGTTGTCAAAATCTAAGAAGTGATATTGTCATACCAGCCGGATGGCCGTCTGGTGTTTGTTTAAAAGGGGAGGGAAGAAAAAAAACAGTCCAGGCGATTGAATCATATCTTCTTGCCAATACGTCCTTGCGTTCCCACCTCCATCATTACAGCAACATGTTTTATTTTCAGCAGTGCTGTTCTCAGTGACTCACATCCCTGAGCCATGTGCTGCTCAGTTAGGCCTCAGATCCCTTAAACATGGGCCGAGCGGTCATGAGAAATGCACCAGAGATTGCACTCAGACTGTACTAAATGTATGTAGAATATTGTTAGGATTAAAAATGTTGTCGTGATGTTTAACTGCTTTAAGTTATTTTGATCCATCGGCAAAGCATTCTTGTATCAGACTGAAAACAAATCTGGGTTTTAAGTACTTTGTCTAAAACTAATAGATTTCTGTGTTTATGTGTCATCCTGCTCCCACAGGTAAATGGGATCTTCAGGCCTTCATCACAAGGTTTGATCTGGGAGAGCCTGTGGCCACTCTGCAGTTCCTCACCCAAAACTACAAAGACTGAAGGATGCTCAGATGCCTGAGAGATGCTGTGGAAGAAGAATATGTCAGTACAATTACATAAAATAAGATTTCCCCCCACTTTCTCTGAAATAAACAGCCTCAATTCTTCAAAGCTTGCAACAGGTCAGCCCTCTTTGCCTCTATCTTATCGTTGAGTTAGAAAGAGATTTCCTCTTTGTGTTCCACCAGCTGCTAGGTTTTGATGTTGCCCTGTATCTCTGTCACGTGGTCTGGAGTGAAGGATTTGGGAGATAGATTTTGACCTCACTGGGGATTTCTTATTAGTTTCCGAAAACTGTCGGCAAGAGAAGGAAGACGGCCTGATATCACAGCTCGGTGTGGAAAGAGTTGATTCTAATTCAGGGGCGGAAACACGTCAGGGCCAAAAAAAGGAAGTGGGAGGTGAAACAGAGACCGCAACACAGCCGGATGCTGCAGTGGAACTTGAACCAAAATACTCACAGAGTGACAAGGCAGGGGGAGGGGCTGTGGGGCCTGTGGTGTATTGGGTGAAGGGAACTTGCTGTTTGTGTAATTGTTTATCATATTTCCATTGGCTACTCTCACCCCAATTGGAAACATTGAGCTGCTTTCAGGTCTTTGATTGACTTTTTTGAAGTGAAAGCTGCTCTAACACATGTTGAAGAGTCCTTGAATGTAACTTTGGGACAATGAACCCATTTTGAACTTTGGACAGTTGCATAGGAGGCCCACCTGGCAGGTCTGTAGAGGATGGTGTGGATAAACTTTTCAACCCTTTCACGAGGAGATACTTTTCAGACTTCACTGGTCTTTGTTAGAGGGTGGGTCAGAGTACTCCCCATGAGGAATATTGGTTTCCAACCAACAACTCTCCTCTGGGAGGGGTTTGTATCAATACCCCAGATGTCTGAAAAAGGCTGGATTTACATGAGGGACTTTGATGTTCTGATGATCAATCTTTAGCTGGTGGATTCATTGACCCCAATTTGGTGTCTCATCAGTGGGCTCGGCAGGAGTAGGTAAGGGAGTTTTTTGTTCCTTTGGTGGTTAAGCCAGCCTTGGTAAACCCCTATGTGCCCTCCCAGTGAACTCTGGGAGATCATTGATCAAATTGTCCTGCATCTGCTTTGTTTGCTTCCCCGACTTAACAGTCAAAGCAGTCACATCCACAAACAAAACAACCAAAACAATGCACATAAGCACACAGCAAGTAAGACAGTCCGTTGCTTTTGAACAAATGGTAAGTATCCGTCAGTTGGAATATCACTCTTGACCTTGATTTACCCATCTTATTTGACTTATGAAATCACATTTTTAACAATTGGCAAGTGGACTATAATTCCACACTCATTGTGAAGCATGCCAAGTGGGAGAGCATTCTTCCAAAAAACCACCTACTTGAATCCATCAGTACACCATTGAAATGCCAAGATTTGTACTTCCAAATACACTGTGCATTTTTTTCCCTCCTTTATATCTTGGAGATATCCTGCCAAAACAGCTGGGCTTTGCCACTCAGCTTCCTTGAATGTGTTTATTTTTGCTCCAAATGTCAGGAGAGTTGAAATATTCTGATTAAGAAAAACTGACAGCTGTAGTTCTACGGTTCACAGTATATTGCCTTCTCAGAAAAAAATAACTTCTCACATCCCCTGATGATATAGGAAAGGCATTTAATATTTTCTTAATGTATTCAAATTTACATTAATTAAAAGGAATTTGTATAATCAATTCAATTGCCTAACCGGCACTAAGTGATCTAATATGCATCATGACTTGAGTCTCCATTATTCTTCTCTCTGCTGCTGAAGAAGTGCAGGAGATTTATTTCTCTGGAGATTTTCTGCAGTTTCATCACTTGTTGTGAGCAGTGGCAAAATGGATTTGAGTGTGACATCTGTGCAATGCATGTCAACAGTATGGTCTGCTGACCACTTTGCACATTTATTCTGTGTGTTTGACCCCAGCAGACTGGTATTGTTTTGTAAATCTGACTGAAGAGATTGAGTGCATTTTCCTTTTTGTGCATCCACCTGGAGATTCGAATCCTGCCTCTGCAGAAAAGTCAGATATAGCCGTATTTTTAGACTCTGTTAAACACTTGCTTACATTCACCAACAAGGAAAACAGAATTTTAAAATGCAGTCCTTTTGACCTCTAAAAGGTGCATTTTTGTTAAAGTATCCGCAATGGCCTTGTCATGAATTTGGATCTCTGCTTTTAACTGTGATAAACAAAACTCAGACAAATGTACAGACAGATAGCAGTGGCTGCCCACAAGCTTGATAGGATTCAATTTGAACAATTGCAAAATACTGGACTTAATAGGAAACTAAATAATTGATGAAAATGAAAAAATAAGC
This sequence comes from Nannoperca obscura, assembly GCA_036024295.1. Taxonomy (NCBI): domain Eukaryota; kingdom Metazoa; phylum Chordata; class Actinopteri; order Centrarchiformes; family Percichthyidae; genus Nannoperca; species Nannoperca obscura. The sequence continues at coordinate 16,792 of JAVQJL010072526.1, read as the reverse complement.
ATCTGCACATTTTAATAATGATAAATAATTACAAATACAATGTGTAACCATTACACTATTTATTGTCAAGCATGTTGTCTTGTAATCATTACTTCAACTTCACTCAAAGAAGAGATTCCGCACTGTATGAGCTCAAAATCTAATGCTGGTCAGTTTAAATAAAAGGCTAGTTAGGTTAGTGATTGAAAAAGTTATAGTTTGGAAATATGAGGTCTTTTGGGAATCATTTACTTATTAGAGCCTCATTATCGGAGAGCCTAATTAGAAAATATATAGAGGCATTTTCTTTGAAAAGTAATGTAAATAAAATATATAATGTAAAGTTACTGTTGTTATAATTAACAACATTGTATCTTTCCAGCTCTTTAACTAAAAGCAAGGAACAACAATTTTAGCCTTCCCCATGAAGCTCGGAAAAACAAAACTAATTTGCCTACATATCCAATGAGCCTGTGCTTCCATGGAATCCCTGTATGCAAAGGAGCCAGGACACTGCAGTCAAACTGATCTAAATAGATCTAAGTTCAAACACTGCAGGCCTGCCCCATGTGACCCAGCTCACAGTCGAGGAAATAAGAGTGCGACAGGTAGGTGTTTCAGCTGGGCTGGCCAACTTTCCAACCGCAGAGCCACACAAACGCTTCCCCCAGGAGAGACACCATATACAGTAAGTCCTCACTCTGACCTGAGGGTATTCTCTCAATGGTTTGCATCCATAAACATAATAGTTGAGGCACCCTTTTTCAATGGATCTGCATTGATAAACGTACAACATCATGGGGTGGAGAAAATAACAGGAACAACACACAGTATAATGCAATCTGATGCAATTACCCTGCAATTAATACTACCTTTTATAAGCTTATAATAGTCTTTATGTTCAAACAGCAATTTATGAGGCAATAGGTCATGGCATTGTTCTGCATGACATTATACTGACTTCTTCTTATTTAGCCCCAACCATGTATATCTAACACATTGCTGGGTTTGTTTCATTGTGCAATGGTTTATAATTAAAGAATAACTTAATAAGTTAACACATTGACTCTCCAGAGATGTGGCCTTTGTTGTAAAGTAAATTCAGAAGGTATTCACCGTTTAGCGTAATATTCACTAAAGTAGTCTGCTTAATAGAAATCAGACGTTTAACAAGCTGTCCAGAACTGTTGTGTCCCACTCAAAGTATGTTTGTCAAAACCGAGCGCCTATGTAACACAACATTAACAGCCTCTTTACATGTAAAACTGAATTTCAGACAGATTTGACAGCTACTGAGGCGAGGACAAAAAACATGATAGCTATAAAATCACAAAATCAGTGTTAAAATAGGGCCTGATAATCGCTGTTCATATGTAGGTAGACTTTCTTTGCAATTTTAACTTGCGGTGCCTTTTGACCTGAACCACTGTGCAAAAAAAGTGATACAGATAAGCAGTTGAGGGAGTGAGTCAGTATGAGGCAGATGATGAAGTCAAGATAGAAAATCTATCTTTGGTTGGACACAAGAGTGTTGAAACGTGAATCAAGTCCACCAGGATCATTGTTGTCTATTTTGCTGATTCAAGGTACAAGACTGGGAGCAAAGACACCCTGAGAGGACTCGGCTCTGCCCGCTGGTATGAGTGCTACTCATAAAACACACACAGATATACACACGGAGGACTCGCCTGCGGTAATGAGACACACTAGATCACTGGCTGCTCTGCTTGTGTAAGCCCCCTAAACACACAGCATGATTCAGACTAATTCTCCCACACACTCTGTTTACACTTCTGGTTCATTGAGGTACTATTAATTTCTCAGGTCTGAATATTCAGGCAGTGACATTTCATTCAATATTTTCTGTAAATTTTGCAAAAGCCTGTGTTTCAGAGTTCATTTCAAAACTAAGCAAATCTTCACTAAACTAATAATTCAGAGTGCAGAAGCTGATAGAAACTATGATGTGATAGTGATTCATGAATAAAATATGAATGACCCCAGAGGCTTTCAGTAAATCTTAGCTTTTTTGGTAATAATCAAAGTCATAATGGGATATTTTTAAAACATTATAAGGGACTAGGGTAGGTACTTTTTTTTTCACAAGTTGGCAAATTGGTGAAAAGCGAGCCATGACGCTTTGTCCACTGTCATCTCTTTGAGTGTCTGTGGCTTCCGATCACTTTTCCACTACGACTTCACCCGGAACTCACATGTCCAAATACAGACATGAAGGGGCGGGACCGGACACTGCCTTATTTGGAGTTTCCACTTAAGCGGTCACTCCAAGTCAAAGCAAGCCTGTGGATTTACAAAGCGCCTGCAATATTTACAAGATTAACTCGGTCAATTACTGTCTTTGTAAGGGTTGCTGCCCGAAAAGAGGGTTTGAACCAGTGTTCTGCAATACAAGACGGCACAAAGTGTGCGCACGTTCACCAAGAGCAAAGAGCAAAATGAAAGCACTTGCACTATCCAAAGACATTTTTCTATCTGAGCTCATTTGGAGTAAAAGTAGTTTGAAAGTAAATCAAACGAAGAAATAACTCTTAATATTTCACCAGTAATGGTAGAATACAGATATGTAGATCCAACTTATAGTAGTCAGTCCCTATAGACACGACACTCTCTCTCTCTCTCTCTCTCTCTCTCTCTCTGACACACACACAGCTGCATAAGTAGCTCCCAGTGTGCCTGATGGTCCACAATGAACAGAATGTCTGACATTAATAAAGATAACACGCTGTTAAATCCCTGTCACGTTTTCCACAAGGACAGGAACAGGGGAGAAGCGCCGGCTCACCCCGAAGAAGAACCCAGCTGGAGGTGACATGTAGATTTTGTCAACTTTGTACCTATCTATCGGTCGGAGCCTTTTGCCTCCACTGTAGTTTCCACCGACTGACGCGCGGAGAGCCTAGAGCTGGGCGCTCTGTCCATATATGGTCATCTACGTCACACAAATGTTCCATCCCCCTATTTAATACAGGCAAACTGGAGTCCCCTATCCAGCTCCAATAGAGCAAGTAGAGCTGCTCTTGTGCAACCAACACCACCACCTCCTCCATTGATTCACAGACTTCAAATTCCCCCACAAGCAGCCCATCAGCTTCCACAGTGATCAGATTAATAACAACAGTAGCCTGTGAGCACACAGGAGGAGATAACCAGCGCTGCTCGTCCTCCGCGGGATACTTGGATAGCTACAACAACAGGATCCATCCCTGCTCCTCCATTTTTTCACGCCTGATCCACACCTGTGTTTTCCACTTTGAGAACACCCGCTGATTTTTGTGTAACTACTTGGATACCTGCGCGTTGTCCTTTATAAATGTCGGACTGAATATAACTGCTATGACAGGGAAACTAGCGGAGAAGCTCCCTCTTACCATGAGCAGTTTAATAAACACGATCCCTGACAGTCTCTACCCAGAAGAGGACATCCCGACGTCTATGAATATTTTCACCAGTACGGAATCTATTAACCACTATTCACAGATGAACACAGGTAAGATTTTAACCTACTCTTCGTGTGTGTTTTGATTAAAGTGGTTCAAACTGCGATGTGCGCGAAAGGCAACAGTTGTCTTCGGGCTTGGAGCACCTGTTTGCGCTCTGGCTGTTGCGCACAAAGGCAGATCCTCGTAGTGAATACTTTTTCGGGGTCAGGTGGAACACTGAATTAGATGCACCTTTAAAAATGATTGACTTTCAGGACGGCCATGTGATTTTTTCTTTTCATTTTATTTTCACCCTTCCCCGTAGGCGAAATGTCAGGATTTCAAACGCAGCGTAAAAAAGGCAACTAGACTCATACCAAAACTTAAAAAAATAAATAAAAACATCGGCTAAGTGTCTTATATTTAAGCAAATCTACCGTATTTATAGTGGTTTAAGATCTCCAAAGCTGAGGCGTGTTTGAGGAAATGTGTTATAACGAACGGCTGTGGAGAAAAAAAGGTTGTTTTACGCAAAGTCCACTAAAAACGCAATCGGCTACTGATTGAAACTGGAATCTGAGAAAATGTGTCTAATTGATGTGGTCAAACTACAAATGCCACTTATTTATTAATCTATTATCCACCCGCAAAGATGGGTCAACTACTTTAGACAATTACTTTCATTCAGAACTCTATTAACATGTCACAGATTGGATTTTAGTAGGCGTGTGTGGCTGCTTTTCCATATATGAAGCATGTTTAGACGCCAGGCCCCTGAACCATCTTATATTCAAATTGCGAGGCCGTAGATATGGATAGTTTTATTGCTCCGTCCAGATTAACCTATATTTCTGATTAATTCAGACGCCTACATGACGATGGCTTGTTGGTTCGGCTCAGAGTTGGTATTAAATCCATCACTAATTGTACAGGTTTACCTCCTGAGGTGATGGGTCAATGCTGCACAAAATATACTAAATCTTTACTTTCCTAGTGTGGCTCAGAAGATCACCATGTGATGCAGCGACCACAATTTACATTTACCTGTCGAACTTTGGTCATGAATCATTTTTTATGCTGAGGTTTTTTTCTTCACAAATTAAAAACACCACCTCAGTTTGAATTTAACCCGAAATATGTTGCCCTTATTTACCTAAGAAGTGTGCGTTCAATTATTCCAGCGCCAGATCTCATAAATAGTATATTTCATTATTTCAAATAAGTAAATAAAATACAAGCGATTTACACATGTGACATATTACATATGTCTCTAATCGTGGCAATAAAATGTATTTTATATGACCTCTGACAGTAGATATTTAAACAAATGGAATGAAACAGAATTTAAAAAAAGATTTTGTAGTGTACAGTTGTGTGTTACTGTCTTAATGGTGTCTGATCTTGGTGGAATTCACAATGTAAACTAAAATTTATATAGATGTAATTTTTGCACATGTGCTATTTATTGGCAAATAACAATAATACATTTTGAAAGTACCATGCTGTGATTTCACAGGTGGAGCAGGTGTGTGCTGTGCCCTTCAATGCTGACCTATAAGAAATGAGTGATGCCTTTATTTCATGCCCCTCTTTCAGTTTAAATGTTCCACTGCTCAAATGACAACCAAAGGACTAAATATTAAAATGCATTAACATCAACTCACGCTTCTTTTCTAAATGTCATACCCCCCCTCTCCCCAAAAAGAAAACCCCCAAATTATGCCACAAGTGTCATAGCTCCTATGTACCTCATATGTTGAATGGTGTTGTGCAGTATACGTAATTTTGCTTTTGTTTGCTTCATTATGATTTGCCTTTAGTCAAATTCCAGCAGGCTGTAATTACTGAGGGAGTGAGTATATAAGCACCCTTGTGTATGGTTTCCTACAAATGAAAAGAGAAATCCATTTTAACTTCTATTTAAGAATGCATTTCTTTCAGTTGTCTCACATTAAGCCTTCGGAGCATGATCAGCACATAAATGTATCCCCATTAAGCACATCTGCATTTGATAGTTTTTATGGCATCTTTGGAATAAGTTAAATGTGTGTGTGTGTGTGTGTGTGTGTGTGTGTGTGTGTGTGTTCAGTGTGAAGTGTAAGACTGTACAATTAAAATATAATGGAAATTAGTGAAAGTGTTGTTAAGCTCACTAATGCAGAGATTGGATAGGAAGCACTTCAAATTTTACCCCCGATATGTGCAGATGTTCTGTGCTGCAAATGTGTTGTGAGTCCTTGAGCGTGATGGATGTGGCGTCTTCCTTATAATCCTCCCTGCTGTAAAGAAATCAGATCTTGCCATTCAGTTTGGCTGTCCTCCTGAGGGACACAATGACTGGATCAAAGGGGGTGTTTAGGTCTTGATTTATGAGGGCTTGTGGGATCTGAGAGAGAAAGAGACACCACTGTCTCACATGCAGCAGTCACTCACTTAACTTACAGGTCTGACAGCGCTCACATTTCTTTATGAACTGTATTGGACATCTTTTATTTTTGATCTCTTGTTGGTAAACTATTACAGAGATATGCAGAAAAGCTGAATTTCGGACAAACCAAGGACTCTCAGCTCAAGTTCATATAGCTTGACAAAGTGAATTTTCTAGACTTTTTTCACAACTTGTGCCACATTATCACTTTAACAGGATTTTCCTCCCAACTGATTGCATTTCATATTCATGTCTGAGCAACCATGTGGATGATTTGTTCATGATATCTGTTTTTTTGTTTTGTTTTTTTGTTTTTTTTGCTTTTATCTAGATAATATCATGGATCTGGGCATGGGAAGTGAGAAAGCCACCGGAGAGATTCAGTATGGATCCAGCTTCCAGTCCAACCGCAGCGGGCAAACTGTCACTTATCTGGGGAAGTTTGCCTTTGACACTCCTCCGTCAGGTGGCATTGGTAGCTCTGGCTGGTGCTCTGATAACAATATCATTAGCCTTGTCAGCGCTGGCATCTTGGGCGTTTCTCCATCACCCGGCACGGTAACAACACAGACATCGTCCTCCGCAGCCAGCATGGGCGGACAGACGTCAGATATGGAGCAGGTTTATGGTCCGCCATTGCCTGCCTATTCCACCTGCAGTGACCTGTACCAGGACCAGGTCTCCTTCCACCACAGCCCTGCCACCAGCACGGCTCTAGCCTACCCTAGCAATGACTATCACTCCACATCCAAAGCCTCCATGGATGGCAGCCTCTTCTCCATGATCCCTGACTACAACCTTTTCCATCATCAGGGGGAGGTTGGCGTGATGGAGCACAAGCCCTTCCAGACCATGGACCCCATCCGAGTCAACCCTCCACCCATCACACCCCTGGAGACCATCAGAGCGTTCAAAGACAAGCAGCAGTTACACCCAGGTTTCATCGGTGGGCAGCAGCACCCTCCTCAACACCACCAACCGCCACAGACTCTCACCCTTAAACCCATCCGACCACGGAAGTACCCCAACCGTCCCAGCAAAACCCCTGTCCACGAACGGCCGCACGCCTGTCCGGCAGAGAACTGTGACAGACGCTTCTCGCGCTCAGACGAGCTCACACGTCACCTTCGCATCCACACAGGTCACAAACCCTTCCAGTGCCGAATATGCATGCGCTCCTTCAGCCGGAGTGACCACCTGACCACACACATCCGCACTCACACAGGCGAGAAACCCTTCTCCTGTGAGTTCTGTGGTCGCAAGTTTGCCAGAAGTGACGAGCGAAAGAGACACGCAAAGGTTCACCTGAAACAGAAGGACAAGAAGCCAGCTGACAAGAGCAGTGGGGCAGCTGGGAGCCACAGCTCGCCACCCAGCTCCTGTGGGGGACCAACAGTGGGAACGTCATGACCGTCAATACGTGCACTTGAACTGGATCCTCACCATGCCCCATAAAGAGACTTAGGAAGAAGGGATCACGTCCACTATGAGATAAATAGGTGACTCTTTTCCTCTCTTTTACATCCCCTGTTCTTTTCAGTTCCTTCTATTTTGAGATGGATGCCTTTAGTTTAAGTAAGAGAGGCGACTAAGCTCTTCTCTTTCAAGTAACTCAGAGCCTCAGCTACTGTAACACAGTGCCAACACAAAGAAGGGCACCATGGCACATTCTGTCCAAAAGGCCACTGTGTATCTGTAGGTTTTGGAGTGGATACACTTTTGTAAATTTTACTGAGAATTTCTTAATTGTAAGGAAGCCAGAATCCATCTTAGGGGTCTAAACAGACACAATTACAACGGAGCTTAGTTAAAGGGTGAGTTGACTGGGATGTATGCATTAATTTTATTAGGCTGTTTAAAAGTGCAATTGGTTATATTTGTGTGCTGTCATGGATACCTTATTAGTGGCACTTGACTGTCTTTTTGTTGTTTTTGTTGAGGTGTTGTGTTTTTAATTTTCTATTTGAATGTTGTTTTCTCAAAAGAATGTGCCAAATGTATTATGGTGATACAACCAACCTTGTTCTTATTATTGTGCCTGTCATTTGCCAAACATAACAGTGATATCAGCTTAGCACACATGTTGATTTAAAGGAAAAATCCGATTCAGACATCGTATCTCAAATTTAGATTTACCTGTACAATTTGGTTAAATCTAGATAATGACTAAATGGGTTACACAAAGCAAACTGATGTATTGTCCTGTTACCTGTACTTATAAAATAAGCACGCCTGCAGCAATCAATACCTTTGCCAATACTTATTTATTTGTAGTCACTGAGAAGACACTGTGTATTTTTGTTGCCTTTTTTTATGGTGGCTTTATGTGGTATTACCAGGTATCATGTCTGTGGATTTTTTTTGAAAAGCTCACCAATACAGTTACTTTTTTCAGTTTTCTTGAGTTCTGCAATTATATGCAATATATTCATGACATATACCACAGACCCCTAAATCAAATTAACTAAGAGCACAGTTAGACAGACTGAACTACTTAAATAAATGCCACTGGGTTGGAAACCAGCAGTATATTAAAGCAAAGATTATTATGGATTTACAGTGTAAAAAGACTAAGCTATATGGTCTAAGTCGCCAAAAGATGAGCAGCGTATGGTAAGAGAAAAATAAAATGTTCAAATTCATGTTTACATCTTTTCTAATACAGAGAGAGCGAAACTGAGTTGTAAACTGAGGAGTTGTTGTTTTTGTACAGTATGCAGGTAGCTACAGTAGAAGTTTCACTTTTGTACTCAAATGTCAAATGCACCATAACTTAGTATTAAATTGTGCATATATGTGCATGCCTTCATGCACACTATGTAAATACAAATGTCTGCATAAACAATTGACTGAATGCTTGTGCGGAATGTGTCTTAAAGCTTTTAGTAATGTAGTTATAATACAGAATATTTTGTTGTGATAGGTCAATGCAACATTTTCTGGAGCACTACAATAGTGCCAAATATGGTGTATTATCTTCCATACAAGAAAAAAGACTAATAGCATTTGCACCATCTGTACGCTTTAAAGTGGTAACTGGTTTAAGGAAGCACTAATGTGTTCTCTGAATAAACAACAAGATTTTTTTTTAAAGTTTGTGTATCTCTATTATAGTCGCAATCAGTTATTTCAATTAACACATGTCCCCATTGTATAGAAAACACTGGTTGTTTTTGGATAGATGGGAGACTAAAAGATTGAATCCCTTCTAAAAACAAAATCTATTACAGGACAATGCCAATATTTTCCACGTGTGGTTCCTAATTGATCTTTGTCTTGATAGAACTAAATACCTCCTATAGCATTCAATGGGATCTTAAACGTGTATTATAACAGTACTGACAAATGCACAACAATGCCCACATTTGATAAAACTTAACTGATGACAGCATAATTGCTTTTTCTAAGAAATATTTGGTTTCAAACAAGTCTCTGCAAAGCAGGAACGTTTTCTTTCTCCAAGACTATATTATGTCCCTATGGAGCAAAAGCAAACAAGTCATAACTAAGATAGTAATATGGCATTTTCATAATTTACAATGAATGAATTACACTATTGGTAAAAAGAAAACTGTGAAGATTGAAAAATATGGAATGAATATGATTGCAGATATTGAAATTGATGAGGTAGTCTTTTCTGTCAAGGTTAGTATAAAACCCATATGTCAAAGATATTGGTGCTAATTTTAGTAAACAACTCTTTTAAATTGATTCCATTACTGTTAATGTATTATTTGAGGAGTAAGAACCTTATCCATGTGTTCAGACTTCTGATTTTATCCTTTAAATGTATTGCTCAAATGCCAGATAAACTTGTCCTTCCCTTAAAAGAAACATTTTTCTCTCCACCTACTTTGACTGACAATATGTCTGATTATTGACTGTGCCCTCTGACTATTAAGGAGTGTAGGCTGTATGTGAGGCAGAGAATTTATAGTGCTACATTGTTTAAAAAAATATATTGTACTGGTCAGTAGACAACAATCATGCTTAAAGAGAAAATTGACTGACAAATGCAAAAGGCCAAAAGTAAGGTTCAGAAAAGCAGTGCCAATGAGAACACAGTGCATACAGAAATGGGCTTTCAAGGCCATGCTTTCCCTTTCTTGTAACAAACAGTTTTCACTGCTGAGCTTCCTGGCAAGTGTCCACTTATTTTCCAATTAATTTGGCCTCAGAGAGTCTTTTCTCAACTCATCTACATGGTTAAATGAACAGACCTCCTTGCACAATTTCAGATAGTTTAAAAGTTCACACACCCTGCAACATCTAACTGTAAATCAATAGTTTGCTATCATAAAAAATAGATTATTGTATTGCAAGTATGGTCATAGACAAATGAAACTTTTCTGAGCCTATCCCAATAAAAAGCAACTAAAATGAAAATCACAACTTCAAAATTGAAAATGTAACTTTTTACACATTACATTTCACAGCATTCCTTATTTCTGATCTCAGATAATTAGCTTGATAATAACTAAGATTCAAACATTTTAATCTTTAATCAGCACAATACATAATATATATATAGTACGTGAGGTTCTGGGAAATACAGAATGTTTCTCTCAGAATAATTTGATGTTAGACTCTGATCATTATAGACTCTGAATCATTTTGAATATATTTGACCAAAAAATATGCTTGTGTTCTCTTGATTTGACACTTTGATGGTGAGACTGGATGTTTTTAATTATGATATATAGAATGTGACCTCCTCTTTCAGAAAACAGTGTTTATGTTGCTTTGTGTTAAGGAATTATGTGGAGTAAGGCAGACTACACCAAACTATTTCCACATCTAAATGAAGCCATCTAATTACAACTTTGCAAACTCAATATTTCATCAGTCATATCATCTCAGTGTGTTTGTCACTTTTGTAATGGACAGGTAGATTTTGTAAAATTTATATGATCCCTCCATCCAACTCCCTATAGTTTGGTGGTTGAGCAACAATGCAGGCTACACCATGTTCTGCTGAACAATAATCCTTCTGTGTAATGTGTGAATGCTATAGATATATGTCAATGACTTGTTAAACAAACTCGACAAACAACCCCCTCTCAATACTGCTTCTCCAAGAATAATTTATTTTATGTTTTTTATGTTCTATTGTCCAAAAGTGGGCGGCTGAACGCTCTGAAATTGGAATTTGCCTCACTCTCGTTCTCTGCTCCATGCTGGATCCGAGCCAACATCAGCAGCCATCTTTGTGCCAAACTGGGTTGCAGGGTTGGCTGATCAAAAACAATATGTGATGAGAACTCCACAGGAGCAACAAATCATAAATGTGACCTCAGTCCACTTGCAGTTGAAGGCAGCCTTGTGCTAATGTTTGTGTTTAACTGTTTGATTTAGCCTCTGTGAAGTTGGCCTTGGGCAGGTCAATCAGCTTGGGCTCATTCATGACAATTAATAATTACAGGATTAAACCCCCCGCACCCTTAAAAAACCCCAACGACGTACGTTTGAAGAGATTTCAATAATGTGTAGATATAGGCTACTCATGTCATCTTATGGACTGCAGAGTGCCTTCAGGGATTTTGTGGTATTCAACAGTGACACTATGGTGTTCAGATGGAGTCAATACTCACTGTTTTCTGTTGTGTTGTGTTTCCTTTTCATTACAGTATATCCTCATGTTTGCATGTGCACGGAAATGTTCCAAAGTGCTACCCTCAGATGCTGTGGGTGGTGCTCATTTCTTTATTATGCATGAGAATAAAAGTCACATTGGGTAAAATGGAACAAACCTAACATCAATTCAAGAAAGACAATTGAAAACACACACTGGGATAACTGTTCTGTTGGCTTTTTTTTTTTTTTAAAGAAAACAAGGGGTCTTGTTTAAAATGTTGTGGATGTCTTTAGCTTATTTCATGTGTTTATTACCTTATAATAAGGTCCTTTTACGATGAGCTGAATATTGAAATGAATTTTACTATATTCTCGTGGTGGGGAGATGCTCCCCTGTTTACTTGGCACTTCAGTTTGTTGTAATGCAATTGTTTTGTTATTTCTATGTAAGTACTTGAATAAAGAAAAATACCACTTGCCTTCAGTTTACTTGGGTCTCTTCGTGCACGCGTACACGAGCACGCCAGCGAGTATACCCAACACACACATAACCTATATGCGCATGACATTTAACTTGATTCATATGTTTGCATTATATACACACATTTTACAAAAAGATGTGAACAGAAGCCGTCAAGCATCGCTATATTAATACATTATAACGTTTATAAGTATGTCTTTAGATTTGCTCGTTTCTGTCGACAAACTTGCTTAAAGGAAACACAAGCTGCTTAGTTCCGGACTTCCTGTTTAATGCTCGACTGTTGACTGGTAGAAAGGGATGAGGTCTTCGGAAGATAATAAAACTACCCAATGAAACAGGAATAAACGTTCACTCAAAATGAGCTGGTATGTATTTTGGCTACACCATTAATTTAGCGTATTAGTGTAAAAGTACAACCTGAAAGGATACATTTATAGTGACATATGGCTTGTCGACCGGGCTCCGGCTATTTCTCGCTAGCGCTACACAAACAGAACAGGAGTTAGCGCTAGCTTGTTAAACTTACGGCTCACGAATAAAACCTCTCCTACTGACTTTTCTAACCGATCATCGGCGGATAGCAGTGTCTGTCTTGTTAAACAGTTGCTAGCAAACCGGTAGTTGTTTCATACAATTAACTTCCATCGAAATGTTTGGGGTAAATTCGAGTATTTAGCTAACTTGTACATAGTTAAGTCTAGTTTGGTTGATGGTAGCGAGCAAATGACCTACAAAACTACAACTGACTAACGTTACTATCTGAAGTTATAACTACTTGTTCATACTGTTTAAATTAACCTAGACTGTGTCTTTAGCATTACATTGAAATTCAATGTAGCTAACTGTTAGGACAACAGGGTCAACACTGAAGTCATTTAAAGGGATTTGATCATCAGCTGACAGTAGTCCACTGTAACTAGCTAACGCTAGCATTTTGCATTGCTTTTTGTTTATTTGTTTGTCTTTTGCACTTGTTTGTAGACATATTAGTAATATGATGATGATGATGTGTCGTTTTCCATCAATTTATGCTAAGTAGAGTTTAGTGACGATGACTATTTCCTAGAAAGTAGGTGGGTAGGTCAGTGTGTTGATACCCCTAACATGTTTACTGTTCCTAACAAAGCTGTTGGTTTCAGCAGGTACATTTACAAGCGTCTAGGACACTCATATGTTCAAATGTTCAAAAGTAATTTTTCAAGCAAGTGTGCCAAACACTTTGTGATGGGCAGCTTATACCGTTTTCCCACATTGTTCCGTGGAGATTAAATGAGTCAATAAATCAATAATCAATGAATATGATAATGATTACTATGTCATTATTATTGTACGATACATAAATGGACACTTGTAAACCAAATTGTGTTCTTTTTGAAGGTTTTGAGGTTTTTAGTCTTTGTAGTGCTTTGTAATTTTCTATGGAGCCATGGATGAGTATGGATTTATGTTCAATGAATGAAGAGAGGTGATGTGAGCAGTTAGTTTTATGACATAGCCTGCATTAAGACAAAATCAGGCATTTGGCGCAGGGTTCTGCTGCGGTGTGGGAGTGTCACTACATGGCCATGCTGATTGCAGAAATCCCAACATGAAGAGCGAAACAACGGCAAGCAATATCGCAGCGATTCATTTCTTTGTACTCAACGGCGGCGATCGATCAGTCTTTCTTCCATCTTCACAGTTGCTCGGTAAACAGCGGAATGCTACAGTAAACAGCAAAATGCTAAAGTGCTACATGGTAAACAACGTTCGTTACGCCCAGTGGTCCCCACAGCTGGAGCATAAATGCACTACCCACGTTCAAATGAATAGGAATACTGGTGATTTTGCTGCAGCGTCCGAGTTGGTCTGAATACCACCGGGATACTGCATGGGTGATTTACACAGATATTTGCTGAATCTGCAAGTAAAGTAATCTGATATCTTCCATTCAGCTGGTTACCTCACTGATAAAGTAAACCACCGCAAACAAGGCTATGCTATAATTTTTTGCCACATGGCAACAAGAAAAAAGTATTCGTCCACAACAGAATGTTTAGCGCATTTCTGATTCTTGACTTTTCTCTCCGAAGAAAAAAATCTCTGTACGATCATACATGTGCGGATTGGCTTTACAGGCCCGCGTCAGCATTAGTTCCTGACCCAATCCAAGTTGTCTCAGGACGCAAGGAGACAACTCAACACAACCCAAAACCTTTGCTTAAAAGAAAAAGTTCACTCAGGGGTGTCTGAGAGTTTTATTTAACATTGGCTTCAACGTGTCTTCTCATATAGGCTTTTAGTAGAAATAGCTAGCCTATAGTCTGAACGTGTAGCATTATGTACTTTGGTCAAGTTTTGTTCCAAAGAAACATAGGGTGAACAATCTTTCTTCGTTAGGCCTAGGTGTTTTCTTAATTCTTTTGGCAGCAGGTTGTTTCATGTTTCATTGCCAAGATTTCTTTTCGGTTCCTGGAAAACAGTTACCCACCAGGTTCAACAAGATGTGTAATCTGCTGAAAAGTCTCCGTCCTTCACTCCATGCATTGTCTGTTTCACATAGGAGATGGCATGTTTCATTGTCTTTCATAGCCTACTGTGTGTGCTACTAATAGTTTGGTATTGAGGGATTTTAGGGAATCGAAATGGCTGTAAGTTTGAGTAGATCAAATGTGTTGTGCAACATTGATAAACATTTGGAATGTTTTATAAGGTGAAACGTTTTGGTTATTTGACAAAAACTTATGTAAAAATGTCTTGACAGTTATAGTCTATTTGGTATATTGTCCTCACATTTAGGGAAAGTCTTTCTCTCCTAGAATTTCTAGGAAGTACAACCAGAATTCTTTATTTTGACTAGTCCTAAATTGTATACTGCTGTTTAGAGGTTTGAATAAATTCAGTGCTTGTTTCTCACAATTCATGAATGCAGTTCAGGGGGAAATGGGAAGAAACTAATACGTAGTCTAACAAACTCTTTCAGTTGTCTGTGAAGTGTATGTACATTAACTCTCTTTACAATATGTTACACATTCTTTGTCATTTACAGGGAGGACAGTAATCAAGTAAGCAAGATAGCGTCACTCGGTTCAGTCAAACAGTCAATAGCTGGCAAGCGACGCTTCTACCAGCACGCACCGCCAAACACAAGGTCAAGAGTGGGGTGCTCGACCAGTGAAAAGAGTCTTTTATGGACTCTGCTGACTGATGCATTCCAGCAGGGCCTGCACACTTGCTTCTATGACGTGAGAGGTTTGACTTTGGGTCATCATCGGAACAATTCCACTTCCCAACATCTTCAACTAGCCCTCTGTGCTCCATGGAATATTCAAGGTCGAATGATGCAGTATCCCTATAATGGCGTTCACATTTGCAGTTTTCGTGAAAAGCCGTTGGTTCTTCCAGTTGGTGCATAACGTGTCCCGGATAGAGAAGACTGTCAGGTCTTTGTTCATGCCTACGTGCGATGGCAGTGACGTGTAGCCCATTACAGCAAAGATCAGATAGCTTTGTAAATGCAAGTTGACCAACTTGCTGAAGATGACAGCTAATGAGTAACAGAGCATTTTTTATGTATCTGGGCCTGAAAATCTCTCCATAATGACTTTACGATTATATCAAATTGTCTGTTTAGCACTAATTACTAAGGCCATATTCAGCTGGACTACCCATGCCTGCCATCACTGGGCTTAGATTTGTTTTCAGAAAAAGTTTTGTCTTCTGCTGTTTTGTGGCCGGACCTCTGCCATGTCAGACACTAGTTCTGGGTTCACAGGACCTGACTTACCAATGTTTCTAAATGTGACAGCCCCTACAGAAATATTACTGTGTGAAGAAACATTAGAAATGATTCTCACAGTGACTACCATCCTCCCTCTTTCTCATTCTCCCTCTGCTTGCCAGCTACATTTTCCCTCTCCCTCCCTGAAGCACACTTTGTGTGTTTGCCAGTTCTCATGAGCAGTTGAAGACAGTGATCACTTTCCTTTAGCTCTTTGAGAGAAGTGGATATATTCTGAATCTATAAAATTAAGGACTCTCTTAAGTTTACCCCCCCCGAAGCGAATATATCCTTTGGGAAAATATACTCTAATACAGTTACACTGGGACAGACGGTCTTGATGTCATTGAGAAACAAATCCTGTCATGGTTAGCTGTGCCAAAATCTAGCAAAAGAGTACATTGAAAGCAAACGTTTAAATATATGTTTCACGGTACATTAAGTGGAGTTTGCACCACTGTAATGTTTATACTTAACTCTTCCATTGGGCTTTTGCTATGGATGTCATTATTTTTTCGCCGACACACCCACAAAATGGGAGCAAACACCATAAGCTGTTGCCAAACATTGGTCGAAAACCCATTATCCAACCAGAAAAAAGTCAAACGAATGCAAAATTTGAATGCACAGCTAGGGTTCTCCATTCAAAAGCGATTGTAACTGTGCGACTACTATGTGTCCTCTTTATGAGTCCTGTTATATTCCTTTCAATTTCAGATATAAAAATATGAATATTCAAAATGGACATTGCTATTGCACATAAATATTAGTTACGCTTCACAAGCAGGAAGTCTCATTAAGATCGATGTCTCTTTTATAAGATAGACCTGAGGCAAATTACATATAATACAACATCATAACATGACAATTCAGTCACACACAGCCATCACACACACAGACACACTAATTAAAACAGTCACAAAATATTATTAGCAAGAAAACCTCTAATGTCCCTCAGAGGAATGAGTGTCTTCAGTTTGTTTTGCAGCTCATTAGTATAACACCTATTAGTGTATATATATATATATACACTACCGTTCAAAAGTTTGGGGTCACATTGAAATGTCCTTATTTTTGAAGGAAAAGCACTGTACTTTTCAATGAAGATGACTTTAAACTAGTCTTAA
>JAVQJL010072520.1:0-11484 GCA_036024295.1 Nannoperca obscura | reverse complement strand
GCTTTCCACTGAGCTCAAGGCTGAGAGAGACGACTACCAGCCTCCCCGAAGCCTCCCCGAGTCCCTCCCTGATGCACCAGCCCTCAAACTCCTGCAGGACGCTGAAGCCTCCGAGGAGACGCTCCCAAAGAAACCAACAAGGACTTTATCCTGGAGAAAAGCCAGCCGCCGTCTGTGGTTGATGAAACACAAGTACAAGAAGTTCATTTCCTACAGACGCAGACTGACTTTCCCTCCCTCGCCCACCGCCAGTCACTAAACCCTTTCACTGCAGACATCTTTACTCGTCACAGCATGACAAGTAAAGATAAAATAAAAAATAAAAAAATAATAATTAAATGAAAATAATAAAATCTTAAAAATAAAAATCATGCATATATGGTTGAATTGTGTAGTTGTAACATGACCAACATGTTTTGAAAGATAAAATAAAAATAATCTATTACAAGAGAACATCCTGTGTTTTTAATTTCAGTGCTAAGTACTAAGAAGTCTTATCATCAAAATATACTTAAAGTATCAAAAGTAAAAGTACTCATTTTGCAGAATGGTCCCTAAAAGTGATATTTTGTTTTTGGATCAATAATATTGATGCATTCAAATTAAAGCAGTATTTCCATGTTGTAGTTTTGGTTGCTGCTTTATACTGATGGTTTACTGTAATGTCATCTTCTAAAGTAATACATCAAACATCATATTTTATAAAACATTACATGTATTTAAACCTGAAAAACAACTGTAATTGTTAAATAAATGTAGAGGAGGATACAATGCAATATTTCCTTCCTAAAGTTAAAATACCTGGAAATTGACTTTTCCCTGAAGATGTTTTCATATTTTGCTGTAGTTTGGCCTGAACTGGTGAAATGCAGTAATAATTTACAGATTTTTCTTAGTTTGTCTAAAGGACACAAACAGCAGGTCAATATTTTGCAGTGTAAAGCGAAAGTCAGAGTATTCATTTCAGGTTAGGGTGGATTTAACGTCCTTTCAACATCAGCGTCGTCATGAAAAACTACACTTCCCAGATTTCCTCGGAGATTTTTTCAAACGTCATTTATTTAAATTTCACAACAATATATCTAAATATATTTGATATATTAACGCTTTCATAACACAATACATCCACGATGAAGTAAAATTAAAATAATGCGTTAATAAATATAAATAATATTTTCCTCAGACATCCGTTGTCTTTATGACGAAGCGGAAGTCGCGTCTACTTCCTTTCCTCCATTAGGTGAGTGCGTGGTGGGAGCGCGTTTTCTTCGGCTCTCCATAAAATAGGCAGATTTAAAGTTCTCTTTCAGGAATCTCATCCCCGATTAAACTAAATAACACATATCGTTTGTTAACTTACAGATCGCAACCATGGGCCGCCGTCCAGCCCGCTGGTAAGTTGCCCGCTGCTTCGTTTCTGAACAGGGCCGTTCAGTCCCGGTCAGAGGAAAATGGCAGCGGCTCCGGGTCGCACCATGTGCACCGTGCTGGCCTCCCGGCCTCCTGACGCACAGCTGTCTTAGTCTAACATTAAACCGCAGGCTTGTCTTATAGATGCATGTGAACTGAAGCTAAAGCTCGTCTTTAGCCCGGAGTGTCATAATGTTTCTTAACTTAACCAAGCACTAGCTTGTTGGAAGCGACCTGAGCTAACGTCAGCTAGCATCAAGCTAGCGCTAGCACACAGATCTCCAACCTAGCCGCTTTTAAAGTTTCCTTTAAATCTGAATGTGTTCCTATTCGTGAATGTTTTAAGTTACTAGTGGATTATTACGATGTTACGAAGTCATGACAGATACAGGCCAGTGATTTGTGATTTTAGGACTCTGAAATCACCTGGTCTCCAAGACCACAAAAAAACAGTACTTTGTATTGTAGTTAGTTATTGTACAGCTTCTGTATGTTTACTGGACTTCAGCAGCCTGTAACTAGATGAACTAGTCAGAGCATCGTTATTTAAACATAAGGATGTCGTCGATATTTCAGTTTTCGTGTCAGCAAATCCCACCAGACCCAAACAGTGAATGTATTGTGGGAATCAAAGCCTGATGCTTCTTCCTCGGAGCCAAAGAGCTCCACTGTTAACTATTAACACATCACCACAAACAGTGTGGTTTTATACACTGTCCTGCTGCTCCAGGAACTCACCAGAGCATCCGCCACTGAAAATAGTCCCCAACGAATCCACTGTTTCCTCGTGTTGGATTGATCAAACCTACAGTGAGCAGCTGTTTACGTCATGAGTAGGAACAGATGGAGTTTGGGCCAAAGACCAACACAGTTAGCTTTGTGCTTTAAATGGGTTTAGTTATGTATCCAAGTGTTACAGCAGCAACAAAAGTGACTTGTGTGGGTTTCACGTAACACTTTGCCTTTCTCCCACAGCTACCGCTACTGCAAGAACAAGCCCTACCCCAAGTCCCGCTTCTGCAGGGGTGTGCCTGGTAAGCTGTTTCCATACTTCACCCAACATCACTGTTGTCCTGGAGATTTACCAGTAAAGTTTCCTCTTGTGGACTCTAAGTTTAGTGTGTATGTAACTGAATGTCCCAGCGGTCTGCTGTTGGTCATCCTGCAGTCTATTAAGCCGACCAGTTCTGCTCCAGTGCGGTTGTGGTGTGCAAAGGCTGCAGACAGTGACTCTTTGGTTGTGTATGTCCTCAGCTGGGAGGTGCTGAGGTCTTTAAGGGACCACTGAGACAAAATGCTATCGCAGTCGATCCACTGCCTCCCTCTGTGCTGTTGGTAACGCTGGTCTGAATGTGACGTAGTGAACATTTGGGTCTGGCAGCATGATTAGTGTGTTTTGTAATCTGATGATTTTCTTCCCTGGTCTCTCCTCCTTCTTCTCTTCCATCGTACGTAGATCCCAAGATCAGGATCTTCGACTTGGGCAGGAAGAAGGCCAAGGTAGATGAGTTCCCCCTGTGCGGCCACATGGTCTCTGATGAGTACGAGCAGCTGTCCTCAGAAGGTGAGGAGTCCAGGTGGTGGGTTTGTTTTGTTGTTTTTCCAAGGACTTTAGTTGTACGTGCACATACGTCACTAGTGTGTGTGTGTGTGTATGCATGCATGCAGACATTTCATACAGGGCTTTTTGTTGTAGGTGTGCATGGATGGAAATAGTTAGTTTTGGGCGTTAGTCTGCAGACACTGTAAATGCCTACATGTTCACTGTGTAGATGACTGTAGATTTGATGCTTGCACATCTGTGTGTGTGTGTGGATAAATATGTAGATACAGAGATGCATGAATCTGTATCAATGCGTATTTTTTTGAGGAAGCTCCTCGAGGTTGAGGAGCAGGTTAAAGAAACTGCACTTGTGGTCACAGCTAGATGTGATGCAGTCCATCTGGTTAAATCCAGTCAGCTGTTATGCATCCTCCTGTGCATACTCGTGCACGCTAAAGAGGCACTAATGTCTGGTTATGTCCCCCCCCCCCCGTGTAGCCCTGGAGGCTGCCCGTATCTGCGCTAACAAGTACATGGTGAAGACCTGCGGTAAGGATGGTTTCCACATCCGCATGCGTCTGCATCCCTTCCACGTCATCCGCATCAACAAAATGTTGTCCTGCGCTGGAGCTGACAGGTGAGGCGCTGTCGTCTGTGTGGCTTTAAACTAGTTTACATTTTTACAAGTAAATGTCTTTTTTATTCCTGAGGAGTTTTGATCCAAATCCAGAAGACCTGAATATTAATCCTCATGAATCCTACCTGCTCTCAGGCTCCAGACTGGAATGCGTGGTGCCTTCGGTAAACCCCAGGGCACGGTGGCCCGAGTGCACATTGGTCAGGTGATCATGTCCGTGCGTACCAAGGCCCAGAACAAGGAGCACGTGGTCGAGGCTCTGCGCAGAGCCAAGTTCAAGTTCCCTGGACGCCAGAAGGTAACGTCTCAACACCGAGGAGCTTCTGTTAGGATGTTTAACGTGGTGAAATGTGGCTCTCGATGTTCCAGCGCTGTCGTGGAACAGCTCTGCAGCTTATTAAGCCGACTAGTCTCGCTGCAGTGCGACTCTGGTGTGCAAAGGCTGCAGACAGTGACTCTTTGGTTGTGTATGTCCTCAGCTGGGAGGTGCTGGGTGCTTTAAGGGACCACTGAGACAAAGCGCTTGCTGCTCTGCCGTGTGCTCGGGCTTTTGTTGGCCTGTGATTCTGCTTGTGAGCCTGACGTCTGTTTTTCTTCTTCAGATCCATATTTCCAAGAAGTATGGCTTCACCAAGTTCAACGCCTGTGACTTTGACGACATGATGGCTGAGAAGCGTCTGATTTCAGACGGCTGTGGGGTGAAGTACATCCCCAGCAGAGGCCCTCTGTCCCGCTGGAAGTCCCTGCACGCCAACTAGAGCTGCTGCAGATGTTCTGTGACAGACAAACAATAAAAGTGGGTTTGATTACGAAAAGTGATCGTGGTGGTGGCTTTGATTATTTCACCTCGTTAGGCAGCTTGTGTCCAGGTCTGGTCTTACATGTTTAGTAGAGGAAGTATTTGAACTGAACAAACTTGTATGTATTTAGTTCTGGTGCCGCTCTGGTTCAACTTGGGAGAAACTTTTATCCTGTGCCGCAAAAATGTATTTTAAGATCAATTTAACCCTTTTTTGGGGGGGGGGGGCTCCTGGAGCTTCAAAACAACACGACTGTTTTGTTGGCTTCATACTTAATGACTATTCCTAATTTAAGTTGTAATATATAAAATTAAATAATTTTGAACAGATGTTCGAAGTCTCGGCTGTAAAAACCTGGATTTTCAAATCCTCCCTGATCCCAAATCAAGCTACTTGGTTCCTGTTACCGGAGTTTTAGAACTGTTCATAAGAGGCGTTTAATGGACTCCAAATACAAATTCTAATGTGGCACAAAATAAGTCTTCAAGATAAAAGATTAAGTAAAAAAAAAAAAGTCACTGAGTGAAAATAATTCCATACAAAGACTTGAATCTTTCTTTGTTTCTCTAAATAAATGATTAATCCAACAATTGGTTAATTTTGAGCAGTAAAATCTGTTCCCGTGTTTGTTGGTTGCTCTTCTCTCCAGACTGGAGACATGCCAGGAGCAGGAGCGGGGGGGGGGGTGGAGAAAGGAAACAGGGTGGAGCGTCTCTTAAGTATAACCTCTGACTAATGTTCCCTTTTTATTGGGGGAAGAACTGAAACACACGAGATACTCAGATGTCCAGTATCGCTGAGTTTCTAAAAATAAATTACATCGTGACTAAAGCTGAAAAATAGTTTAAATATCTAGAGTTTGCACGTGAGGACATGTTTTCTATGTTCTGCATGAAGAAGAAGAAACACGTCTATATATCCTGTGTGTTTGCCACACACACTGTCCAGCATGTAGTTATCCTACAGTGACACTGAGACTAGTGCACAGTACCTACTGTTGCCTGCTGTTGACTCTGGGGGCTGAGAGCTGCCTCCTCCCACAGGAAACACTCAGCTCAGACAAGCATCAAGTTTCTCAGTAGGGAGGTACCGAGAAACAAACACTCCCTGCAAGTCCTCCAAACTAACGGCTGGTAAGTTGCTGTGGCTCCAGTTTGACTGAACTGTAATCTTGTTAAAGAGTTTAACCTTTACCTGGTGGAGGTGACTTGTAACCTGTGTGTGTGTGTGTGTGAGATTAAGACAGAGAGAGAGAGAGAGAGAGAACGTGGGGTTAAAGCATAGCAAGGAAACTTATTTTAATCATGTACTTGTAGTTAAGTAAACCTGTCAGATGTGTGCTGGTGGAAAGCAGAAGTGTGAGTGCTGCTGATCACCGCTGAAAAGCCTCCAGTGACTCAGTGCTTTAGGAGATGTGCTGTCTGTATTGACTGAAGTTGTTCCAGGGCCAACAAAAGTATTTGTTTTGTTTTTAAATTTAATGTTAGAGGAACTTTTGCCGCCTCTAATTAGACAATTTTTGGAAATATAGAATCTAAAAATGGTGCAAAAGTTAAAATACAGCAAAGAATATAATCTATATAAAATATAATACTGAGGTTGTGCAGTTAGCATTTAACTCCCAGTAAAACCACCCCTTGTTGTTTGTAGATTTCTGTCTCATGTACGAGTTAAACAAACTAAAAACGTGCAAATTAATGAGCTACGGTGCTGGTTGTATTTTTGAACTTTGTATTTTTGTGGACAAACCCATGCTAGCTGTTTCCCCCTGCTTGCAGTCTTTATGCTAAGCTAAGCTAATCACCTCCAGCAGCATTCTTTACGAACAGATATAAAAGTGGTAGCTTATCTTCTCATCTAACTCTCAAAAAGAACACAGTTATGTGTATTTCCTAAAATGTGAAATTGAATGCAAGATGACAACAGTACCCTGGTCGTGGAGACCCACCTCATGGGTACAATGGTGGCTCCATCTACTCTGCACTTTGCACACAGTGTTTCATTGATCTGGTGGCTCTTTGTTGCTGCACCACGTACACTATAATCAATGTAGAGGGTTTGATTGATTTATTGTGGTTCTTTTGAAGGAGTTAAGCTAAGTTAAAAGTAGTTTGGGTAATCTAAAGGTAGTGTTGAGCAGATCAACATGCGTGTGTGCTGCCACTAAATATAACTTTTTGAAATATTTTGTCTAAAACCAACACTTGTGTTATGGCAGACCAGTCCCAGCATGTCTATACATTCAGGTGATGATGGTGATTTCACAACAGCAGCTTCCTCTTTGCGTTTGAACCTCATTCCTAACAGCAGGACTGAGATTGGTTACATCTTGTCAACCATGAGTGCTCACAGTGGACTTTGGTTTCTGGTGAATCTTGTTTAAACCTTTGGACACTTTGTGGTGAGACACACTTGTGCAGCATTGTGTCGTCTGATCTGATCGTTACTGTCTCTTGCAGCTCTGAGCCATGAGGTCCTCGGCCCTCCTCGTACTCTCCTTCCTTGTGGGTGTGTGTGACGTTGAAGGGGCTTCAGATTTTAGGATCTGTTCCTTCAACATCCAACACTATGGAGATTCCAAGTCCAAGAAGGCCAACGTCATGCAGACTCTCACCAAGGCAAGACAACAGCAGTGACATGTTTTATTTAGATTACAGCCCTCAAAGGAGTAATTATGTGTGTGTAATTATTCAGAATATATGGGAATATCAATAATAATCAATATTAAGATACATGTATTGGTACAAACAAGTGGGGGCAAACATTTAGGGATATCTGTTGGATAATTACAGGGTACAGTAATGTTGTTACAGGGTCACAAGGCAGGACTGTAACTGCAGTGGGACTAGTTATGGTATCATTTATTTTGAAATGATCAATATATGAACTAATATACTGTACAGTATCTTAGCTAAGACTGTGAACAAGTGTGCACCTTTGATGGGTATCTTATTAAAATGATGATAAAATACCAGAGAGCAGCGATCGAGTGAAAGATCGATCTGAACCAGAACTGATGTTACAGAAGAATCCAAACCTGCATGTTTTAGAAGAACTGGGTACTGGACTCAAATATGGCGCCCACTGGTCACTTGAATAAAAACCTCTCGCTGTGCATACACTGAAAAAGTGTTCACACACTTTAAAAAAGAGCAATAATTGGCCTTGTGTGAAGTTCAGGGTGTCCTGTCAACAGTCTTACAGACGTCTCTTCTAAAAGAAACTGCTCTTTGGCCTGCAGAGGGGTTTATAGCTGCACTATCATTAGTGGTCTTAATACATCTACTGCACATAATCAACAACTCGGAAGTAAGCTAGAAACTTTAGATTTTTAGGCCTATGCGTCAGGCGAGCAGTTCTCATTGGACTGAATAGCCGCCATCTTTGGATCCAGCATGACCTTGGCCTCGCTGCTCACTAGCAATAACACATGCAACATCCTCATTGTGTGAGTTGCACCACAAGTCACATGTTCATTGCTGTGGTCTCTGTTTCAGATCATCACTCGCTGTGACCTGTGTTTGCTCATGGAAGTGAGAGACAGCAAAGCAAAGGCTTTACAAGTGCTGGTGGACCGCCTGAACAGGTGATCAATCAGTCGCTATCACACACACACACACACACACACGTATTCACTTTTCTGTGTGTGTGTCTTCAGCTACGACCCTTCACACCAGTATGCGGCGGTGGCCAGTGAGAGACTGGGCAGGGACTCGTACCAGGAGCAGTATGTGTTTGTGTACAGGTGAGCTGAACTGAACCTCGTGCCGCAAACATGTTGAGTTGAGCCAAAGTGCAGGCAGTGATGTTGAGGTCATACGTCTGAATGTGTGCAGGACGGACACGGTGACAGTCACTGGCCAGTATCAGTACCCGGATGATAAACCAGGAGACGTGGATGCTTTCTCCAGAGAGCCTTTTGTTGTTCGCTTCAGAGCCCCCCAGACAGGTCCGTTCTCTGACACTCACACTATCTAAGATACGGAAAAGCATGGTGATTTACACACCTTTCTCTGCTTCCCCCCCCCCACACACCCCTATATATTCAGTTATAAACGAGTTTGTCCTCATACCTCAGCACACCACTCCAACCAACACCACCAAGGAGCTTGATGCACTGTATGACGTTTTGCAGTCTGTGAAGAGGATGTGGCAAACTGAGGTAAAGGCTCGTCAAAGACCCACATTTCAAAGTTGATTAACATGCTGTAGCGTGACATGCACCGTGTTGTTGTGTCTGTGTGTATGCGAGCAGGATGTGATGCTTCTCGGAGACTTCAACGCCGACTGCGGCTACCTAGCGAAGAAGAACAGGCAGTTTGTGCGCCTGATTACAGACAAGAACCTCTTTTGGCTCATTCCAGATAAGATTGACACCACCGTGCGATCGACCACCTCCTGCACCTACGACAGGTGAAGCCACACTCCTAAATAATAATAATAATGATAATAATAAGGAACTTTCTTCCTAAAGCGCCTTTCAAAACCAGAGTTAGGAGGTGCTTCACAAATTGCAATACCATACAAAGCAATGCAAAGGTAATGAATCATTTCATGCAGAAAATACAAACATAAAAAATAAATTAAATAGACATTATAAATAATATTATACATATTCCAGCCTATACAGGTGAGTTTTTGAGGCCTGGTCCTGAGTGTAATTTACTTCAGGTTGTAAGCTTTTCAATGACATAAATATACTGATTACGTCTCAGGGACCTGAACGTTATCTGCTTGCTAGCTTGGTTGCTAACAGAACAAAAAAGTTCACAAAGTTTATTCAAAAAGACGCATTTGTAGCGTCGCCTCCTCTCTCATAACGTGCTACAAGCCGCTCCTCTCTGTTCATGTCTGTGTAAATTCGCACGCCAGCGTTCACCAATATTGAACTCGATGTAAAAGATGAATGTATATTTACCTGAAGCCACTGGTCCCAGCGACCCCATTGAAATCACACGTCATGTTGATGTGACCGGGTCTCAACTCTTTAACTTGTTTTTGATTTTGTAAATGAGAAAACATCAGTAAAATGCTTAATTCCGCCTGTCCGTTGTGTTTGTGTTACAACAGGATCGTAGTGAACGGGGAACAGTTTGTCAGTGCAATCGTGCCTTCTTCTGCCAAACCATTTAACTTCCAAGTGGAATACCAACTCACAGAAGAGCAGGTAACACTTTGATGGACTGATGCAGTAAAATATGCTTAAACACAGGTTGTGTTGTGCTGAGGTTGGTGAACGGCTTCTTCTGTGGTTTCTGTTCAGGCGCTGGAGGTCAGTGATCACTACCCAGTGGAGGTCCTGCTGAATGAGGTCCCAAACAAAGTCTCCAGAAGTGGCTCCTCCTCGGCATTAACCGGCACAAAGATAACATCTCAGTCAGAGTTCTTTTCTTTGTTGGTCCTCAGCTATCTTGTCTTCCACATGTTAACAGGTCGTATTTAAATAAAGCTATGTGGATTTTTTTTATTGCGGTGTTCCACAGGGGAGTTGCTCGGGTCCCCTTTTATTTTCAGTTTTTATAAATGATATACGATATGTTGTTAAAAATGCTGATGTTATGCACGTAGATGGCCCATCTGTGTTGTGTGCCTCACCAACATCAGTGGAGCTGAGAGAGGCTCTACATGTTGAGTTGCATGGCCTCACAAAATGGGGCGAGAATGAACAAATTAGTGCTGAAAATTTCCAAAACTAAAGGTACTGTATTCGGTAGCTTCACTGCGCCACTTTAAAAAAAGTCCCTAAAGCAAAAAAAAAGTATGAATTTCACACAGGTGTCATTGATGATGATTTTTCTTGATGCTGCTGCTGTGTATTATGACTGTTTCTGTTTTTATACGTCAATTCATTTCATTTTTTAAATCTTTATATTTGACTTGTTTTGCCTTTTTCTTGTTTTCTAGTTAGCTGTTTTATTATGTTGTAACACTGTACTACTGATATTTACCATCATGTAAGTCACCATCTTACACAGTCCATGTGTCGACCTGTGTATCAGCACCTGTGGGTCCTAGCAGTGCAGAGAAAACAGTACAGATGCTGGTAGATGATAAATTGCTCCCTCAAATTAGTGATCATCAATCAATGAACTAAATGCAAGCCACAAATCATTAAGAATGAAAATAATGAAATAATACAACAGTACAAACTGAGTCACTGAAACAATTAAATGAAGCACATTTACTACTAATGTGATGAAACAATTTATCATATAATTTCTCTATAAAATGGTGCTACAATATAAAAGGTGGTTACCGCTATTATTAATTAAATGTTGCTCCCTTACATTCAAGCTCTGCTATTTATATTTACTCTAGTTGAGACTTTGGTCTTGGAATGAAATACATAATAAATAATGTCAAACTGACTGATGGTGACTTTCTTTTTAGACGTTCTTGAGAATAACACAATTACATGTGGTTCTTTTGTTTGTCTTCCTCTTTTTCTCCTCTTCTCATTCTCACATTGTTGGACACTTTCACATTTAACACAAAACAAACCCTGAAAATGTTGAGAAACAGTTTCCAGTGAAAAGAGAAGGACACAACCTACTCACAGCCCTGAAACCACAGAATGAATAAATGTCTGTGTATGTGGTGCACTGTGAAAAGAAACAACCTTAAACTTAAATCTTAGCATAAATCAGGATTAGAAAATGATTGATACTCTTAACAAACAGCAATTCCTTGTAAAGTCAGAAAGTCTTGTTATCTTGTTACTTTAGTTGAATGGAGGAAAAGATTCTCATGCTAATTTTCTTATTTAGCTTCAAGTCAGGTTTAATTAAATCATCTTGTTCTCGCATTCAGAACTTGTAATCATGAGTTCAGCCTGTTGACACATAATAAACGGTGAATGAACAGGTGAAAGCACGTTTCTGCCTTTGTACAAAAGGTGGACAAAGGTTTTGAATGCAGGACTTTTATTGCTGCTGCCCCACAATGTTTGTGCTTTGCCACTTCATCTTTCTTTCATGTCAGAGAATCAGCTGTTACCTTTTGCTACAGTCAAGTTTTTCTTTGTTCATGTCTGGATTAAAGATTCTTTAATTTCGTACTTTGTCAGAGTCGTGCATTTGGATCCTGCTCTTGAG
>JAVQJL010072516.1:0-30261 GCA_036024295.1 Nannoperca obscura | reverse complement strand
CCCCACAGGCATAATTATGCCCTTGGTTAAAAAACAAACGTTTGTTTAAATGTTTGTTTTGTTTTTTCTTCTTTTTTTTTTTTTTTTTTTTTTTTTACTTTTTAAGTGTAAGTTTAAATTTTTTTGTCTTACTGCAGGTGGAAGATGCACAAGAAAAAGCTAGTTTGGCCTTAGCTGCTGCCCACTCCAGAGAGAGCTCACCCTCAGGACGACACCAACATACTCATGGGCACACACACACCAGCCGTGCAGACTACTACCAGCAGCAGCTGATGGCTGAGCGAGAGCGTATGCGTGTCCAGGGAGAGATGATATTTCAGGGTAAGGGTCCCTTCGCCGCTGCAATTGCTGGAGCGGTGAAAGATCGTGAGCGTCGCCTAGAAGAACGGAGGAAATCCACTGTCTTCCTTTCTGTTGGGACCATGGAGGGGGCATCCACCACCAGCTCTGACGCCCCCTCTCTGACTCAGTCTCACTCCATCGATGAACGGATGCTCACTCGAGAGCTGGGACAGCTCCCTCCCCCTGCCTTGGCCCTGAGCCCCTCACCTAGTGGGACCACCTTTATCCATCCGCTCACAGGAAAGCCCCTGGACCCCAACTCTCCCCTGGCTCTTGCGCTGGCCGCAAGGGAGAGGGCACTGACCTCCCAGAGCCAGTCCCCAACTAGCAGCCCAGAGCCTAGGACTAAACAGGAGCGGGCAGGCCAGGGCGTAATATTCATTGACCCTCAGACCAAAGAGTCTCCACATGGGGAAGGGGCGCACACATCTCCACCTTTCTCACCTAAAAGCGCCAAGGCAACAGGGTATGGAATTCCTCCGACATCAATTTTAGTTCCCCAGCCCGCCAAACCCCAGTGGGCCACATCACAGTCACCTGTATCATTCCGCCAGGAGATGGAGGCCAGAGTAGAGGAGAGGAAGGAGGAGAAGAGACTAGAGGACAAAAAAAGTATGTTGATCAGTATTATGGATACGTCGCAGCAGAAGACAGCAGGGCTCATCATGGTCCATGCTACCAGTAATGGCCAGGCTGTTGGTGTGGGTTCAGAGATAGAACAGACACCTGCCCCAGTGTCTGCTGAGCCCAGCAAATCTCCAAGTCCATGGGCTAAATCCCCCAGTCCCACCATCTCCCAGCCTCCCAGCCAGATCCAGCTCCAGGCCCAGCCTCAAACTCAGCGTCCTGCCAGTCCAGCCCAAGAGAAGAGTCTGGCTCAGGGAAGCTCAGAGGAGGACGTGGATCCGTACACAGTGACCCTGCCCCCTGCAATGTTGACCTCCAGTGATGAGGAAACAAGAGAGGAGCTGCGTAAGATTGGAGTTGTTCCACCACCAGATGAGTTTGCTAATGGACTGCTGGCTCAGGCACAGGGGACGCCAGAGTCCCCAACTAAACCTGCCTCCTCTGCCACCACCCCTACAACACCAACAACCCAAACTCCCTCAACCCCAACAACCCCCACTGTGACACCCACCCCTCCTCAGCCTCCCCAGCCCCCACCTCCATCTAGTGTAGCAGCCGTCTCAGGGAAGCCCTCTGACCCTCTGGAGCCCCCACCGGTGGGCGAGTCTGGTTCTGCGGCTGACTCAGGCGTGGAGGAGGCTGACACGCGCAGCTCCAGTGAAAGAGAGCGAGACCACCATCTCGAGACCACCAGCACCGTCTCCACGGTTTCCAGCATGTCCACATTGTCCTCAGAAAGCGGCGAGCCTGCCGACACACACACCACGCACACCTCCTATGCCGACGGGCAGACTTTTGTGCTCGACAAGCCGCCAGTGCCTCCTAAGCCCCGACTCAAGTCCCAGATAGGAGGCAGTAAAGGCCCTGTTACCTTCAGGGACCCTCTGCTGAAGCAGAGCTCTGACAGTGAGCTGCTATCACAGCAACAGGCTGCTGCCCTGGCAGCTGCTGCAGCTGGAGGAGCTGGGCTGCCCTCAGGTGGTTCAGCCTCAGTGACTGGACTTGCCTCCACCAAGCCACGCTACCTCTTCCAACGGAGGTCCAAGCTGTGGGGGGACCCAGTGGAGCCTCGTGGGCCAGGGATGGGGCTAGGTATTGGGAGTTTGGGCAATCTTGGTGGGCTGGGACTTGGGCTGGGTGCAGATGAGGGAGCAAAACCATCTGTTATGGGGGAGCTCAGTTCACGACTACAGCAGCTAAATAAAGACACTAGGTCATTGGGAGAGGAACCAATGGGAGCATCACTTGACCCTGGAAGGAAGTCACCTGTGGCAGGTGCCAGGTAAGAGAAAAGCTAGTAAAATGTAATAGAAAACTGTATTCAACACAGAGTGACAGAACAAATGGTTGCATTAATGATTTCAAGTTCCATTCATTTCTTTTTCGCATGGTGGCAGAGACATTAGAGTTAGCATACTAAAGCAATTCCAATGCTCAGCCTTAGAGAGAAGGGTCTTAAATTGAATAAAATATACAGATAAAGAGTTTAATTATTTTCTCTTGTTTATCAACATTTTATATTACTATATTTTTATGTCTACAGTGGGTAATTCTCAACAAGCCCACTGGAAGAAAGATTGCAAACACAGAGGCTTTCATTTATTACTTAAGAGCAAACATGTTTTATAGACCACGATTTGACTATTTTAGTCTGAAATCTAATAACATTTCTCTGGAATGAGGGATACCTTGCTGAGTCTGTGCATGATGTGGTTTTACTCACATATTAAAATATGCAAATGAATCCATATTTAAGCCAGTCCAGTGTGATGGTAAGTTAAAATGAGATTAGAGGTCACCTGCATTGCTGTCATTAGCTTACTGTAACCACATTGTTAATATGTGCTATATATTTCTACTGTATGTTGTAACATCTGTATAGAATAAGAGGCAGTGACACCAGGGTTATCTGAAGCATCTGGTGCTTGTTTTTTATCTGTGGGTTTCTTTTTTTCACACCATACCTGAAAGTACAATGAAGTCCTTTATATTTCTGCAGGTGTGAGGACACAGAAGAGAATAAACCATAAGGTTATAGCCCCTAGGGTAAACCTACCCTTTTTTTTTTCCTAACAAGCCTATCAACTAATCCCATTAAAAGAGAACAACCCCTTTATACATTTTGTTTTATGTATTTTATTTTACATATTATTTGTTACCTTGTTTGCATCATCTGATTTCTTCACTTACAGAATCTTTTACAATAACACTTATTATAAAAGAAGATATATTTGGCTATAGTACCATGTTTTCAAGAAATACCGTATTAAGGGTTTTGGAGATATACAGTTGTACTCCAGTTGATGGCTGTGGTCTTGTGTCTAAACTGCTCCTTGTTGCCATAGTTACAGTTTTACTCTTTGGCCTCTGGTTAAACTATATGAAGATACAGTAGACAGTAGTAGTCATAAATGAGTGTTATGCAGTTTGTGTGTGTGTGTGTGTAGTAGTAGATTATCTGTTGGTGCAAACAAGGTAACAGGGCTTAGAGGCATGCACTTTCTGAAAGCCTCTCCTCATGTCCCCCACACTCTCACTGTTGGGTTTTAACCTTTGACCCCACTAGTAGCTACCCTTCCAGCTTTTCCTTGAGCTTTTCCCAGAGTCCTTGTTCAAATGATACATAATACATCCTTATATCCACAGCTCTTTGCAGCCATCACTGATAATACAATGGATAAGACCAGAAACTATAGTTTCCTTCTTATCACCATACCTAACCCTGCAGTAATATCAGTGAAAACCTCAAAGATTTAAGGATGTATTTCCAAGTATGTGAACATAACTGAACAAGAATGGTGTGTCATGTTAAAATCATCCCCTCTTGTCATTAACAGCCATGTTAATGACAAGACTACCAGAAAAAAGTCATGACTTTGTCAGAAGTTCTGAGGTGCCACATCGAGAAACTGTCAAATAAATGATGGAGTTTCTCTTTTGATCTGCTCAGGATTTGGCTTCGAATTTTTCCTCGGGTGTCTTCATGGCTCGGCAGGTTGGAAGCTAACATCTGATGTTTGAAGAACAAATGTTGTCTTTTTTGGTTGTCTATTGTAGTCTTACTCAACTATGAAATTGACACTAAATGATTAAAATTTCAATGTGCTGTTCAGAAGAGTCATTCATGTACAGACATGTATCAATCTGCACTCTTCCGATGCAGTTGATGTTTATATACTTGCTTCTCACTTACTTATTTCGTTCTCATTTCTGTTCATGTGAATAAGGAGGGTAAAAAAGATGTGCTTCTATGTTCACTATACTTTACTGCTGATTAAGAGGAGCTGAAAGATATGAAGAGACAAGAGTGAGGAGATGTTAGAATAGACTATTTTGCAACCCTTTCATTGTAGAAACATTGGTAAGAGGAGCTGACCAACTCCACACAATTGAAACCAAAGGCTTCATGTTTTTGTGTTTCCACCCAGGTGGCAACTACATTATTTTCACAGCTATCTCTGAAAACGAAAGACTAGTGCTACTAGTTATTGGACCTTTCATGCTGACTAGCGTTGTTACTTTCCAGAATTTTGTAAATATTACTGTTGTCCTACATGGGAGTTTGGTGTCAACAGAAGTCTGCTGCTATTAGTTATTGTTGCTTCTGGACATCGTGGATGCAGGATTTACCTCCAGTACCTCCATGAACATAGCAATGTTATGTATTTAGAGCATCAGTTCTTTAAAAGTGAAAATAATTCTGTAAGCATAATCCTTTCTGTACTGTAAAAGCCTTATAAGCATGCTTTACAGTCCCATCATTTTACCATTAGTAATAATAATAAAATAGTTGGGTGGAAAGGTCATTCATCCCTATTGCTTAAGACAATGCATTGCCTGGGTGACCACAAATGAGATATGAAATCACCGTGTGACACTGAACCAAATTCCACCATCATTGATTCGTACCTCAGTAACATCATGATCCCTGTGGAAGGCGACCATTATACCAGATTCAACATATCATGTAACTGTCACTTTCGGATTGGGCTTATCCTTTCCTGAGATTTTGCAATCATCAAAGTCATCCCCACCCCATCCATCCTGACACTTGATTTCCCTCGGCAGTGACAAAGATGATCATGCACACCATTATTTCTCTCTCTTTCTTTCTCTCTCTCTCACTCTCTGCCTCTACATTTGTTCCTAGGCATCCCAGCACCCTTGATTGTAATGTTGCTCCATCACTTACTTATCCCATCCATTGTGTCCCCAATTTAAACCCCTTCCAAAGCCACACATGCTGCTGTATTTTGTCTCATATCCACCTCGTTCACATGCTGTGTATCATAGCTTTGGGTGGTTTAGAAACCTGTGGTTCTCATTTTATTTCAGTTGTGCTCTTTGGTTTTCTGTTCCTCTCTGTTTATGTAATTTGCATAACTTTGTTTTGTTTTTCAGTGATTGTGTTGAGGATGGCCATGGTCCCTGACTGTCTTGCTTTTTGGACACTGTAGGTTTCTTAAACCATGCTAAAACAGAGCAGATTGTTTTGCAATTTGTATTTCTTGATTTGAAACTACACAAGCTCTGTATACAGTGCAGCACATAAATAACGTTGAAATTAATAACCGCTACTCGCAAAATACACGTATAAAGCAACTTGAAAAGTCAAGGGACATGTGCCCATCTTTTATTGGTTTGTTTATTTGTTTGTTAGTTTTTCTTTGTTTGTGCAGTGTTGGATATGTGAATAGTGTGCTCATTTCTCTCTCATGTAGCCCGCTGGTCAGACCTTACCTTGCTTTAGCCTACTCTGCTGTCTTTGTCATGCTGATATGTCAATAACACCATCACATGCACACACACATGATTAAATGTGGGCACACATGTACTCACAGCCACACCCAGTACAGTCACACATACATGTACACATACATAATGCATGTCACAGACAGCAGAGTTGGCTGACGCAGACTATAAGTCTGGTTGGCAGGCTGCGTCTCATGGAGTGATGCTAACATTCTCTCCCATTGCTCTCTCTCTGCTCACCTTGCATGCTCCACCCTGCTGCTCTGATCTGATTGGTCTAGAACTGACTGTGCGCCCAGGAGGGCAGGACGACTGTGTAAGTGCGCATGGAGCTCATCTCATATCCGTCGGCTCCCTGTAGTCTGATCATTTTTTCTAGCCTGTGCGCTGCCTACTTTTGTTCCATCACACTCTTTAATCCAAGTATCACCCATATCAAAGTTTCCAAACAGCAGTAGATGTACCTTTACATAAGACACTCTCTAACATGCATGAATAAAACAGACACCATTGCTCTAACTCTTACCACATTTAGGCCTCTGTTCTGCTTCTCCCTGCTTGCACCAAGATAGACAATACTCATGTTAGCCTTGATTTCTAATCCATCTCTCTTCTCCTCTCTGACCATCTTTTCCTCCATTAAAGCAATAGCGGCTATAGCCACTTTTCTATTATTTTTCTAAAGAGGGTCATATGTCAAAAGGTAGATGAAACCAGCATTTATTGGACCTGTGGAAGAAACTTGAGTGACTGCTGTTGCAGCATCAGATTCCTTCTGCTAAGAATTATTGACAGTTTGTGGCTAGTGCAGTTCTTCCTCTTCAAGCTGTAGATGGTAAGATTGAGTTGAGTGGTCACTGAGGTTCCCTAAACGGTAGACTTACTGCATTGAATCAAGTGTTAGCTGCCCTTCGGAGGTAAATCATTATTTATTTGATCAAACGAAGCTGATCTTTGGAAAATATACTGTTTCGTGTACCTCCACATGGCCTTTAACAGAAGTTCTTTATACACTTTAATTCATTGTCATTAAAAAATGCAAATTTACAAGTAATGTGCAACACAAAGCTGCAAAACAAATATAAACTTCTTACTGTGAGTGTGCACGCACGTGTGTGGGGGTGGGGGTGTGTGTGTGTTTGTTTGTACTGTATTTGTCACATTAAAATATTAATTCAGTGCTTTCAGATTAGTACTATCGACAGTTTCACTGTAAAACACAAAATCTGCTTGATACTGTAATTCTAATTCTAAGCCTTTTGCTGTTTGTTGGTCACAATAATCACTTCAGGGAAGCATACCGTACACCTTAACAGGAAGTAGCTTTTTAGGATGGGTGTCAGATAACATAGTGCCATCATATAAATCATGCCATATATTAATATATTGCCTGAAATAGTGATGTAAGTCCTACGTGATGTCTCATGATTGAGTAGTAAAAATCTCAGAAGCTCTTAACCAGTGAGTGCAGCTTGCTGCTTTGATGTTGCTGTGATGTAAGACTGGCTTGGTCTGCCTAACAGTCATTAACCTCTAGCCCACACTAACTTAAACTTTAAAATAAATTACTTCGGTTTATACGTATAACCCAAAGCTTGGGCTTTCTTCTTCCTTATTTTCACTTTCTTCTTCTCTGTTAACGTACCTGAAACCCTCTCTCTGTCTCTCTCCCACAGACTTTTCAGCAGCCTAGGCGAGCTCCACACCATTTCTCAGAGAAGTTATGGCACTACATACACCATTCGCCCTGGCAGCCGTTACCCCGTCACCCGACGCACCCCAAGCCCAGGTTCAGGCTCACCTGATCGGGGCGACCCTCTTGGACGATTCTCAAGCTACGGCCTACCGACCTCACCGACTACACCACCACAAACCATCCTCAAATCCTCTAGCCTCAGCCTACCACAGGAGCCTAAAGAGGTCCGCTTTGTAATGAGGAGCTCCAGTGCCCGTTCCCGCTCTCGCTCCCCGTCCCCTTCCCATTCCCCTGGGCTGGGGTCACCACTTTTAGCCCTCCGGCCTTTCCACCAGAAACCCCTCCATCTCTGGAATAAGTATGATGTTGGAGACTGGCTGGAGAGCATCAATTTGGGGGAGCACAGAGCAGGGTTTCAGGAACATGAGATCGAAGGCTCTCACCTCCCAGCTCTTACCAAGGATGACTTTGCAGAGCTGGGAGTGACACGAGTGGGACACCGCATGAACATTGAACGAGCACTGAAACTGCTGCTAGAGAGCTGACCCCTGCCCTGAGACACAGCAACAGATGGATAGAAAGGTGAAGAATGGGAAAGATATAGAAAGAGAAAAGATAGGGGCCGCTCCTCTTTTACTCTGGCTGCTTTTATGTTCTGCATCACAAATATTTACCTGTGGTCCCTAGCGACACTTTACGTTTCCGTTCTGCATTAATACCCTGCACTTGGCACTGCACTGAAAAGGAGGAGTCAATATGTTCCTCCCCCTCTACTCTGCCCTTAGTGTCTGCCCACCTCCTTGCCTGCAGCCAATTAGATCAGATCTCAAAATGGGCTCTGGTCCTTCTTTGCCAAGGATAATAGCATGAGCTCCAATTAAAACATTTGATTTGTGAAAGCTTCAGTTGTTCCCTTAGTAACACCCACACTTTCTCTCTCACTAGTCCCTCCTCTCCTCTCTACCTCTCTGTCTCTCCATCTATTAGGCCTCTGAAAGCCTTCAGCAGTTTGAGTAAAGGAGGAGGAGGAAGAATCTTTGTTCCAAACAGAAAGCTCAGTTGCCTTTCAAAATATTTATACAGAGATCAACAATGATGAACACAGGACAATGGACATAGTGCTGACACAGCTCTGAAAAGGTGCATCTTCTCTGTACCTGCTGTTGTTTTTAAACCGAAGACTTTGGAGCCCAGAGGTGGAGCTCCACAAAGTAAACCACTGGAGAAAACCCCTCTGCCTTGGTACCCAGACTGTGCTATCTATTATATTTGGAGAATGTTTAACCAACACTCGTGGCTTTTTCATAATCAATTTTTTTGTTTTCCAAAGGGAATATTATATATATATATATATATATATATATATATATATTATATAATATGATATATATGTATCTAAATATAGCTTTCAGAAGAAAAGACGATGTTGCAAAAAGGAAATATAATAAATTAATCTGCGCCTGTTTTTGGTTTTTAGTATAGAAGGCAGAGAAAAATCTTAAAATGTATTCCACCAATAGTTTACTCATTTCTACCAATTATAAATATATATATTTGAAACAAAAAAAGTATATAGATATGGAAATGAAATTTTTGTCATAGGTATATAACTTTCCTTATGGTCACCATTTCTTGAACCGTAGCATGACAAGTTGCATCATGTCTTGGACACAGAGTCTGTTGTTTGTTTTTATTTTCTTAAGGTCTTCCTTCATACTAAAGGGCATCCCGTAATGTGAGGCCCCACTTGACACCCATCCCTACTGCGTCAGCTACAGATCGCACTGACGTGGTTCTGACTCTACTTCATCCACGACAACATGCAGTAAGGACCACATAATGAGACAGCTAATTAGTAAAAGGGGCTCTTCATCTTTTGCCTTTTAATCACTCAGGGATGGAAGTTTGGGGCACTAGCATGAAAAGGTTGTTGGCTGTTGTTTTAATACTAACCATTAAAATGTTTACCTGTGAGGACAATTTAGCACCACCACAGTCTGAAAAATGTTAAAGAGCTAGTAAAATTTCCATCCCTGTGACCCCTGATGACGCTTCTCCGACCAGGCAGCAGGTCTAGTATCATGGAAGCGCCAGATGGCAGAAATCTCTTTCAGATTTCACTGCAGGTGTGTGAACCTGGCCAAATTAAGCTTAAACTGTTGAGATAAAGCAAATGTTTGTTTTTCTTAAAATCAACTGTTACCTGGAGTATAACCGACAAAAACTTGTCATACAAGGGCTTAAATGAGCTATACATAAAAGTATGTGCCCTTCTGAAATGCCACTGCAGGAAATGTGTCAGGCTGTGGGGATGGGAAAGCCTCTGTAAGGTCTTGAAGAAAATTCAGTAATTTACAACCTGGCCGTGTCTTGCAACATCGCTGCTTCTCTGTATCTGTACGATTTACAATATTATCATAAACGGTGGCAGCCAAAACTCTAAAAATAAGACCCAGGTTGTAAAAAAAAAAAAAACTGAATTTTGCTTTAACAATACAAAATCTGCAATTGTACTCATGAGTAGCTTCTGCTGTCAGTGAGAAACAGTGAGTTTTATTCACGCAACAAAAAGCATTTTATCTATAGCTTTTCTCTAACAGAAGGACAGGTAATCTCTATTACATCCAGTCAGTACGCCGAGGCAGTTTCACTTGGCGATGTGTGTGCATCTTTTTTCTTTTCTCTTCTTTTTTTGCTAACAGTTTGTAAAAGCGGGTGGTGAATATAACGTCGTATCTTGGTTGTAGGAATAGCACTCACTGCCTCACTGTGACCTCACTGATTATTTTAGTTCTGACTCCAGTGTTGTTTATTGTTTTCAATTGTTTTTATTTCTTTGTTGATTTGTTACCCTCAGACACTGTGGGTAGATTTTGTAGCGTGTGGAACATGATACTTAAAACTTTCACTTATTTGAGTTTTAGAGTGACAGAAAAAAGACGGAAAAAAAATATCCTGTCCATTCTAAACTTACACTTGTAAAAATGAACAATCTACAAAAATTTGCTTTTTTTTTAAAATCACAAGCAATGTATATATGATAGATTTCATATAAATTTTTGAAAAACTAGAAGTATATAGATCTATATATGAATGTTTGGCATATATGCATAGTTAACCACCTGTGGAAAAGGTGAGCAGATTTTATTCTTTCTATGAACTCTTGAACTTTTGAACTCTGAACTATGAACTAGGGGATGATTTGCACAAAACAAGGTGACAAGGTGCTAACATAAAAGCCACCCAACGTCCAATCGCATGCGTGCATCTGGATTCCCTGAATCTGTGTGTTCGTTCCTCTTCACCGTGTGTGTATGACTGTGTGTGTGTATGTGTGCAAATGCTTGATTTTTGTTTCCATTTCTTGTGTGTATTTGTTTGCGAGAGAGACAATAAGAATACACGTGACAGTGAGAGAGTGTGTGGTTGATTGTTAGGGTTTACATCTTTGGAGTTGGTCCACAAATAGCCTTACTGTATTACCATCAGAGATTCCCCGGCAGTGGCTGTGTCACACGAACACTCACACACACACACACACACACACACTTACAATACATACGCACACACAAACTGAAAAATGCACACATACATTCATCTTCTACTCCAGATAATGCATTAATCTGCATTCTTGTTTTGTGCTGAGTGACGTCTTCAAAAAGTGGACTGCTCTGCCCAAGAGGGAGACAGACAGAGAGAGGCTATCACAGGGTATCGAAGGAAACCATTGTCACGTTTTATAATGTAAGAATACAACACTTTCAACTGCGCTTATGCAGTGTCACTGTTTTGTAAACCCATTCCCAGATGGAATGTGCGCTCCTTACCCTCCACTCTGTCTGGCAGCACTCCTTTTTCCTTTTTCAGACCTTCAGTTTCTGAGTTTTGGATATGCTACATGAGGTGATTCAGTGAGGAACAAACAACACAAAGGAAAAATGTGCCAAAAAATAACTTAACTTTTAACTGTATATTGTCTTTGCTTTAGGACTATCTTAGTTACAGCATTCTTGAGCTGTTAGACTCAATAATATGGTGCCATCTCCTGGAAATCTTGAGAACTACAGACATTTGTTAGATCCTTCTGTATTTGACAGGTGGAAATACAGTCATTGTTATTTTCTAAAGAAACAGGCTATAGCTTATATATATATATATATATTATATATATATATAACATATATTATATATAATATATTATATAGCCTGTGTATACCTACCTGTGAGCTTTGCATTAACATTTCTATTTACATTTTGAGACAAAGTATCACAATTGCTTGATTTTACTGTGATGGTTATTATCCAGCTTGGCTTATTGTTCCCATATAAATACTCAAAACACAAATACCTACGAGGTGAGCCTGTACAGTCTGGACTCAGGCTGGACTGGTAAGAAGAAACAATGCTGTAGTGAATACCTGGCCAGATGGTTGTGTAAGTTTACCACAAATACAGATGCAAAGTGATGCTACAGAGCAGCGTGTAACGGACTTACACATCATTAGGTCAAATAGTGAAGATGGGTTTTCTTTGTCTTATTTTCTAATCAACAAAGCACAATCTACATAGTGTAGGGGGAGCAGTGTAACCTTTTTAAAAACCCACTGGGGGTCCGGTCACCCATTGGAACCAGTGATCTTATTATCAAAAGGGTTTTTTTCTTTCATTGTTGGTTTTCTCCTTGTTTGCACTGTGAAGTTTAGATTGGTGGATGTATCACTGCAACGCCTCAGACTTGTCTCACAGGTGAACTTCCCCTTCTCAGCCTCCGATGACCAGGCAAATCACCTGCGGCTTCTGGACACTTACAGTATTAGAAACCCCCCCCCCCCCTCCATTTTAATACATGAAAGTCTAAGTAGAAAACAAAAGTTAACCAGAAGCTACTTAGTATTCATGCAACAGAGTGAGGGTGATAGTGAAGGTTGAGGCAAGATCTGAGATGTTGCCCAGGATATCTCCACCACAAAGATATATGTTTGTTATATTATGTAATAAATTTATAATTAAAACATAAACTGCATCAAAGTCTTGTTCCTGCTAATTTACTGTCTCAGTAGTAACATTATGTTCCAGTGTGATTTATTGAGTAAATGCCACACAAAACAGTCAAATATAAATAGAAAAAAATATATATATACATGGTTTCTGTGTCATAAACATCATATAGAAATAATCGAATGGTGTGTTAAATTGAGCGTCACCGTCTGCCAGAAAACTGATTTGATGTTCTTCGTGGCTACATGCCTGCTAATATGAATGTGCACACAACCACCACAAATCCATCATGAAGGACACAGCTGGCTGAGCGTTTCACATGGCTGAGACCTTCACAGGAGTTCAACACAGCTGATGTCTACTCACACGTGACAGACTGTTGCCTCTCATGATATGCTGAAGTTTACTACGTAATGATCACAGCAAGTCGGAAAGTGAGACATGATAACAATTTGGTAACATGGTACATTACGTTTTCATTTAAAGAGAGCTGAAAAACACACATACATCATAAAAGGAATGCAACAAAAGCAGC
Organism: Nannoperca obscura; assembly: GCA_036024295.1. NCBI lineage: Eukaryota > Metazoa > Chordata > Actinopteri > Centrarchiformes > Percichthyidae > Nannoperca > Nannoperca obscura. The sequence continues at coordinate 17,311 of JAVQJL010072516.1, read as the reverse complement.
CAACAGATGCAGCTCCCCGCTGGCAACGCACACAACGCTACACACAAACATCGAGAACAGCAGCAAATACGGTTCTTAATCACACGTTCTCTTCCCTGTGAGAGTTGGTTTTCAAAGCTTCACCATTTTGACTACATCACTCGAATTAGCAAACATTCAGTCTCACTGTAGGATTTTCTACCATTATTATAGTAGATATTGTTAGACAAAGTATGAATGACAAAAGGTAAAACAGCACCTATATGAACCTGGCAAACACAATTCCTAATTATTCCACCAGGTGTATTTCCCTGCCAATGTCACCGGACAGATGGAGGGCAGTGACTTAAAACCTGACTAAAAGGCTGTCTGCCAACCTCCAGTGGTAGAATTACAAACCAATGGTATAAAAGGACAAAGAAATGTGCCCATTGATGGTGTCCATCAAAGAAAATCTGAAATATCTGACATTTCGACTACAAGCATAATCTATTCACAGCATCAACCCCAGATGAGGATAAATGATCAATGAGATGACAAGAGGGAGGATCTGTAAACATCTATGAGACCAACTCGGGACTCTCTGCTTTCAGTCCGTCCTCATCTGCTTCAGAATCATCTTCCTTCTTCTCCAGGTCAAAGTTCTATAAGATGAGTGCAAACAAAGATGTTCAGTCGACAACACAGACAACTCATTTCAGCAACAAAGAGTAAATTAGCACATACATCTTCCACATGAACAAAAATGTCATTAAAAAAGGAAATTTTTATGAATACTCTAGTTTAAATAATGCAGGTTTTAAGTAAGCATCTGTAATTACTAATAAAAAACAAACAATGGCTGATTATAGAGCAATTATGGAGTTTCTTTTCTTTTTTTATTCTTTGCGGTAAACATCCTTTAGTTAGGGTTGTATAAAATTACACCAGCTTAAAAGCTGATGAGCACAATAGTGATCAGACTGTGTTTCTGTATTCAGAGAAGTGTACCTCTAATTCTTGCAGCACTTCATCCATGAAGTCGCTGGGGTTTTGCTTGTAATCCACTGCTCTCTTAATCATCTCTCTGAACATCTGTTGTGATCAACACACTGAATTATATACTGAATTAATATTATACTTTGGTTTGTAAAAGGAGAACAGTCACTACTGCTGTAACCTCATGTTGAGAATGAGGGTCTTGTAAAATTGCATACAGTTGACAGTAAAAGTGCTAATGAGTGTGAAATGTATGAAGAAATTAACTTCAAAGGGGACATTAACACTGCAGGAGAATAAATAAAAGTTCAAACCTTAACTACATTAGTCCCATCAGCCGCTGATACAAAGTAAAATGGGAGTCCTTGCTTCTTCCCAAAGTTAAAGCTTCTCTGTGTCACCTTCAAATCGGCTGCAGACATGAAAAAACAAAGGTTCAAACGTAGAATTCTAGAGTCAATTCTGTTGGTCAAACAATTAATCAAAAGGACAGAGCAAAAAGACAGCGTGGAAACCAAAAAAACACTCACATTTAAAGGGTTTGTACAGCGTTTTAAGAGTGAAATTCAAGCACCTTTCAAGGTACCTACACCAAGAATTTCCAGACTCTCAAAGCCTTTTTCATCTCATCAAAAGTGTCGCTATAAATGCCAGGAGATAAACAAATATGACAACAGGATAATTTCCTTTCAAATATTAAAAGGTTTTTGGTTCACATGGGTGATTGTGTAGATGATGAAACACCACATCATGTTGAAAACCAATCATTTCAAATTAAAATTCAAGCATATTCCTAACCTTGAAACGTAATGGTTCAAATAAAGCATTTTTCCAAACATTCAAGACTTTGTGTGACACCTGCATTTAACACAACCGTAAGAACAGCAGTGTCAGCCAGACTCACCATCAATTTTGTTGGCAACCACACAACAGGGTATCTCCGGTCTGTACTCTCTCAGCTCCTTATACCAGTTGGCCAGATTCTTGTACGTGATCTTCCTTTGAACATCAAAAACCTAAGAGAGAGGAAGAAGAAGGGTTTACAAACGGAGGTCAGCCTTCTTTGCTGATGTAAGGCAGCAGTCATCTAACAAGCCCTTGTTGACTTCTCTGTGACAGGATCACCATCTTCATCTTCGATCCGAAAACATGACTATATTTTGTTTTAGATAAACCCTTCAAGGCCAAAAGAACAACCAACATGTACACATGACAGGTGCATCTTAACCAGAATGCATCGTGATATGCATAAGTTCCTCTGCAAAATTAATAAATAAAACAATATCTAGAAGTTTAAGACTGTAGGCAGGCTAAAGGATTACTGAAAGGCACCGGTCTTGAAACCAAAAGCGTGTCTCACCATGATGCATGCATGTGCTTTGTGGTAGTATGAGGGATGCATGCTCTGAAATCTCTCCTGACCGGCGGTGTCCCAGAAATCTGTGATTCAAAAACAAAACACATACCTGCCCATTTACAGATGATTTTCAACTGGCTAAACAAATGATTTCTGTGGTGAAATTGCACCATACACACCGACAGCTACGGTCTTGTCTCCTACAGCGGCTATGTGTTTGTAGAGAGTCAGGGCGTAGGTTGACAACTGCTGGGGACGGCTGCAGAAAGAGTTAAGGATCGTAACCTCTCAGGACAAACGACTGCTTTGTTGGAGGCACGCCAGCTTGACCTTAAACAGCCCGTTGATGGCTGTAATGTCTCTAATCGCTATGGCAGGATGATAGAACGTTACTTACAAAAACGACTGCTATTAAGGATACTATTCGTCCATGAGAAACCTCTCCATCAGCCTGAGAAAGAGAGAGAAGTAGTCCGTGTCAACGCAACCATAAAGTAATGTCAAACAGGACAGATAATCCACTGAGGAAAGTTAAAAATAGTATTAAACACATAACAGCTGCAATGAGCCTAAGCTTATTACACAAAATACTTACTTAGATTTACCAACTGCGCTGTCTCCCAAACAAATGATCTTCACTTGTTCGCCTGCATCGTACTTATTTTGGTCCAGTTCAGGGATGCTGCCAACGTCGCCAGCCATGTTTCACTTTCTATCGCTTTGACTGGGATGGTTGTTTTAGCCAACGCTTGTCTAGCTGAAGTTATAAATGCCTGAAAAAACGACCTACGCTCCGATAGGGGCTAGCATACAACGGCTATTGACAACGAGAATGGCTGTTAGCTAGCTTGCCATTGGTTAGCTGAGGTTAACATCGCGTGGTTCGGCTTGATATCGCTCATTTCACTGGTTCGTCGGTCCTCACATCAACATGACTGATGCAAGCTGGAACTAAGAATTACATTTGTCTTTTTAAAGTATCTTGTGAGTACTGTAGTGTTACCTTCACAGTGCACGACAGTCGACAGGCTAGCGCCGCTTACTGAATTAGCGTTGATAGCGTTCGTTAACCAATGGTACTTATGCAAATGTCGCTGGCTGTCTTGTGTATGTTATTTTTTTATCTATCACAAAGAAAAGTTAACAGATTTAATGTACTCATGAGGTATCCAGATATTAAATGTTTGTAGATATTGCATGAAGTCTCTGGCGGTTTTCGTTCCTATGCAACGGGGACGCCCGAAGGACCACTCCGTCATGGTTCCTGCTGTCCTTATAGGTGCCTGTCAAAAATGCTCAACGGCTGCCTGTGAAAAACCTTTCTCACAAATTTGTTTAGATTTTCTTTTAAACACAATTTAATTTATGTATTTTCCAATAAAACTAAAACTATTTTGACACATCTGACCAACATCTGATTAAGATTAAGCCTATCTGTATGGTAAATAACTAACATCAATGGTCCATGAAGCCGTTTTTTTTTCCTTTTCTTTATTTCAAATACAAATAAAAATCGCCACAGCTTTGAGCTTTTTTGTGTGTGTGTGAATCATTTCCTGTGAATGGCAGTGAAGGATGAGGTTTTCTGCCTTAACTCTGCACCTGCTTATGCCAAATCATTAACTTTCAAAAAAAGCAATCAAATTCTGCAGTCAACCCCACCTCTTCTTCTTACCATCAGAGAAGCCCTTGAAGAACATAACCCATCACATCCTTTAGGACATAATATCCAAGCAGTAAAATTATTTCCATTTTATTTATCTCCATTACCTTTTCTATACTAGAATAATTGCAATGGATGTAATTAGGATTCTGAAGACATTAATAAAGACAATACATACTCCAATGTCAATACAAAACACGTTTCTGCAAATTGATATGAATTAAGTAGAGATACAAAACACAATAATTTATTTCAGGAATATTTAACCCATCGGGTCAATAATTTGTAAAGTAATCTTTGGCAGCAAATGTAGCCTTCAGCTGAATGTATAGCCTATGTGGATTGACCTTTATCAGCTTTGCACATCTGAATACTGCACGTTTCCCTCATAAACTGCTCATGCTATTATAAACAGCAATTTTCAAGTCCTGACACAAATTCTGGCTGTTGGGTTTGGCCACTCTATGACATTTACAGTGACATTTTTCCTGTGTGGTCTGGTATTTGAGATAATTATGCTGGAAAATGCATTTACTGTCAAGTCAACATTTTCTTTCAGAATGCAGTTTTTTTTACTCCACACTTTACATTATGGCTGCACTGTCATCAAGCCCTGCATTGGTGCCCCTGTGTGCTTAGTGTCTGGTCAAGTAGTGGTCTCATTGTAGGGGCTTGTGCCAGTGCCATGTGATTAGAGTATATAGACTTGGACACTTGATTTGTTCAGTGGATCAAAAACAACAGAGTAACACCCTAAATATTTAGAAGATTCACTGTTTTGATAAAATACTTGCATGGTCGCTGTTACATTTTTTATTTCTCAGATCAACAGATATATCTTAACACAGGCTTCATTCCATTTAGGTCAATCCAGTTCCAGAGCCTTGCTACAGTGCATACTGTGGCTCCCTGAAATAAAACTGGTCTTAATTACTTACTTAAAAATCATGTTACATTCATACAAATGTCAGACATTTTGCCACTGGTGAAACATTTCTCTAGTTCAGTATAATGTACTTCAAATACTGATAGTGGTCATAATCCTGACAAAGTAACAAGTGTAAATACAATAGAGCCTATAACTGTGGAAATAAAATATGATCTCAATAACCTTGAGCAGTTTGCTTTTTGTGCTTTATTTGATACTGCTGGGTGCATTTCCAGTTAAATTAAGAGATCATATGTGACATCATTCTGCCACATTTACAATGAGAGGTGAGATGTATTGTGAGTGGCGCAATCCAAAGGAGAAGCTTGGAGCTTTTGCCCTTGTGAAGGTCACCTATAGGAAGAGAGAAATGTCAGTAAGTGAACAATATGCACAGTATTTGTGATGAAATGAGACAAAATGAGGGTTCCTACATGCTCAGGATAGTGTGCACCAGGTCCTGGTTTCTTTGTGGTTTCACTAGGTGTGAAGTTGCGGCCTGTCATGCTGTACTGGGGAGGTTTTTGCCTGTAAGTACAAGGATCCACAACTTTGTAGGCAGCAGGACCAGGAGTCTGGAGGGGAAACAAAAGATTAGAGAACAACAGTAAATCACAGGATTTTTAGCTTTTTTTATTTGAATCTTTTCAAGGAATAGATTTTAATGGCTATGTATAAACCTTCTTCAGGTCTTCGTGGAAGCTTCCAGTTTTGCTGCGGCCACAAAGTGAGAAGGTGGGAGCTGCAGATGTGGCTACAGTTTTGGGCCCCAGCACAGGGGGCAGACTGTAGGAGGCTGGACCTGCAGTATGAGCCGCAGGTGAAGTTTATATTCTTTGTGTCATGAAACTTTGCAATCCACAGCTCAAATAAAGTCGACAAAATATTTTACCTGGTGTTTGGTTATTGATGCCTTCTTTGCTCCTCGCAGATAGAGAGTAAGCAGGAGCAGAGCGGAAGATCGATTTTCCTGAAAGCTCCGGAGAGTATTTGCCTGAAACACCAAAGAAATGTATATAAACTGCTGACAGCTAAAGTGGCACGTTGTCAGCTTTGCTCCGCGTGTATCTGAGATCAGCAGCATTTCATATTAATGTGCTTTTACAAAATCTATTTTAATGTATAAGGGCTGACCTGGTCCAGGGGCCTGGAAAATTCCTGGCTCCTTTGGACGGCTGTGGAGTGAAAACGCAGGAGTGCCGTCTCGACCCGCTCGGGTGATGTTGGAGGGGACGAGGTATCTTGGTCCAGGGGAGCAGTCGGAACTGCCCTGGTTGTGACGTGTACCAAAGCTGAACATTGGCGCTTTGTATTTAGTAGGGTCGTGTTTAGGAATACCTTTATGGAGGATACAAGGACAGACAATGTCAATTATTATAATGATAATGGTGTTGGTGGTGAAAATAGGCTTAATAGGCATTTTGTCTATACCTGTGAGTCCAGGCAGTGCATACTTGGGTCCTGGGCTACCGTAGAGGGCAGCTATGGGCCCTCTTGGCTTGTGGGGCCTCCAGGTCCCAACCCAAGCTTCAGTGCTTGACATTACCCTGAGAGAAATGTATTGTGGCCAAAAGCAAATGTATTAATTTGCTTTTAAGTTATGAAGAAAATGAACAATCACAGGAGCATGCCTGGTCTCCCTTGCACTCAAATGCTCTTAGAGGGGGAAAAAAGGGGGAAAAATATGCTCATTCATGTTGTGGCATTACAAAATCTAATTCAAGGCACTCAAAATAAATAGCCTTTAATAAATATTGGCTAGTACATAAAAAAATAACCCCAGTGCAAAGTTTCTCAGTGTGTCTTAACACACATATCTTTTAAATTGCAAATGTAGCTCTCAACAGGCCTGTCTGGCGCTTGAGTCCACTCTAAATTTGGTAAATATTCTTTCATATTGTGTGAAGCAAATACCTGTGACTCTTTACAACAAGCTGTGAAAAAAAGGTGTTGTTAAAGCCTGAAGGTACGTGTTGATGTGATGGAAGTGCACCATTTAAACATTCTGCACCATTCTGATCTGCTTCTCAGTGTGATGTCACCAGAAACAGCAATATTGCCAGCCAATCACAGTGACAGTTTTTGAATGATAATAAAAAAAATCAACAGGCTGTGCTCATTTGAGATGGATGTGAAGCACTACTGAGTTTGAGAAAGTTTTGGTGGAAACTGTCACCAGTGTGCTTCATAAACACACTTTACAGTACTCAAACCAATTAGTCACAACAAATGATAAAACACTGACTGAGTTTGTCTAATTAGCCTGTGATTGTTTTTAAATTCCACTGTTTAACAGTTTCTAATTGCTTATTTAATGGTCTTATATTCTGTCAGATATAAAAAAAAATTCTAAAGTGAAGGTCTTTTCTAGTTCATTTCATCACTTTTACCATAACATATTTAGCTAGTTAGCTAAATGAAATATTCAGGATACAAAAACCAACAAAATATAAAAACATCTCAAGTGTATGTAATCACTGTCCTTTATTTACACCCAATGAAATACATTTTGGGGAAACTAATGCTAGAATAGGCCTACTGTACCTATTGCTTATTTATGGGTAAAGTGAAACTGTGCAACAATGTTACACCAAAACCAGTGATCTGTATCATACACCCACAGTAGCCTGTAACAAAACCAAAGATGTCTACCAAGTGAAACTTGTGAAATCAATGACTGCTTTCAGCTTACTTTAATTACTGTTAATATAAACAGATAAATGATTTTACCTTATAAAAATCCTGATCCTGCTGTTAGTTTCCCTCTATGCCAGATTTTATCTCCGGAACTCAACATGTGCACTGAACCCAAACACAGATTGTTTAGTGCTTGTCAACTTCACTATGACAACGTTGCCATGGAGACAACTTTTTGACAGGCATGCTTAATATGTGTTGTGTATGTTTTTTCTTTCATAATTGTAATTGTGCTTTGGCAACACATGTCAAATGTCATGCCAATAAAGCCTTTTGAATTGAATTGAACTGAATTTAATTGTATAAACAGCGCAGGAATTCCCAAAATGTGAATACATAAAACACAGTGTGCATGGTGTAAATGATTTATAAGGTAAGAAAGACTGAAACAGGCCACAGGGTCACACTGTGGACACACTACATGCAACAGTAGCTTACATACGATTAAAAGTAGACATCCATGAACATGTATATGCCTACAGTAAACATTGCATCATTGTCATTATTTAATTTTAATTTTAAACTTTTTTCATTAATCCCAAGTCTTTTAAATTGTTAAAGATCTTCTTAATTCACTGTAACCACACAAGACTGACTAATTAAGGGCAAAAAATGCTTGAAAATGAGGGCTGTAAATGCAAAAATCTATATGAACAAAGACCCCCAACAGCTTATATCTATTGTTACTAAATCATCTTATGCTCCTTTTTGAATGATTGGCACATTTTCACGCATTTATTGCCCTGTGTGAGTAGAGTGTAGAAGGCTGTGGGCAGGGTACAGTTAAAATTGAACCAGTGAGATTCAGCATAGGCTGAGACAGGAGTGGAGGGATCAATGTTCTTATTACAATATCTAAACATCTTGATGTTGAATATAATTATTGGGTGGTAACAGTAACCAAATCTCACCTCACGAAGGTGTTACCAGTAACAGTAACAATGGCTGTGTTCCATTCAAGTGTTAAATCCTGACAGAATTAAAGTTCTTGATTTTGCACACAACCCAGGATGAAATACCACTAACTATAAAACCACAACAATATAAAGTATTCCATTTGTTCTGATATGAACTCTGCTCTTCAAAGTGTAGCATTGGTGCTGCAGGCCCTCGTGAGGTATCTGTAGTTGTGGAAGGTTTCTCTCAAACTCGCCTTCAGGACCTTCATCAAAGTGGCAAGGCTTCCCATTTCCTCTTGGGGGCGCTGTTGGTTTTTTTTAGAAAGGCAATAATTGAACTCAACTTATTCTAATGGAACAACAGCACACATATTCTAACATGCTATGATTCCACATTTGTCTTACCCTTGTAAGTGTCCGCATCACTCGTTGCAGCACTGCGTCCTCTCGGTGTGGACACAGGCTGGTCACTGTACTCACACAGCTCAGTAGACAATAGATGGTGTGTCTCTGTGGCTGTAATGATGTAATATTAAAAAGAGGTTGCAATGGTTTCTTAAGAAGAATGCTCACAGGTCAAAGATGACTTGTTTACATCAGTTTCTTTACCTTCTTGAGCACACTGAGAGGCATCCTGCAGTTTGCTCCACAACTCAACTTGTCTACATCCTCTGCACTCAGAACAGGCTCCTGGATGAGGTTGGAGGAAACAGATAGGCCTCTGAGAAAGATGTTTACCACAGTATGGGAAGTATAAAGTAAAATTCAAAACATCACAGTGTATTTTTTGCTTCACAGTCCCAGGACAAATTGGAAATACTGTCATTTTGTCATCTCGTTTGAAGCCACTGACCCTTAACTTGTCCAGCCAGGTCCACAACAAACAACTGAGAACATGAGGATCTGACTCGGTGACCAGCAGAGCCCAGCCACAATCGCTACTGTTCAGTTCCTCCTGTTGAAAAGGTGAGTGACAGAATAAATTCATTGCCTTTAGAGCTCAAAATGAAAGTGATATGTTCTGATGTAAACAGATTTGCGCCACTTTTTTTTTCACCTGCAGCAGAGCCGATCTTTGCAGAATGGTTTCACCCGGAGGACCTTGGTCTGCCATTGCCTTGGCAACAGCACGGGCAACTGAGGTTGGGCCTGGATTATGTGGATTTCTGCACAACTATATGTGATAGAGATCAGAATGTTTGAAAGCATTCACATCAAAGGCTTCTTTATCATCAGCAATATTTTCACAGAAAGAATCACAGTTACCTCAGTGTTTGAGCTGTATTTGGACAGTGCCTTTTTAGCTGTGTACTTAGACCTCTTAGCACAGTTGTTGCTTGTTCTCATGCTAGATATTGGGATGTTGATAGTATGAGATTCCTTTTTGGTGGTCTGGTGGCCTGGTGAAAGTGTGGCAAGGATTGGACTAACTGGCCTCCGATCAGGTCGTGTCAGATCCTGTACACACCAGTTTCTCTTGTTTCCAAGTGCTGTTGGAGTTGAGTATGTACTCAACTCCAGATCCTTCAGGACAGAACGCAACAAGCTTTCATTTTACTGATGACATTCAGAAACATTATGTAATTCTGAACCAATAATGTGAAATCAGACACATTTACTGTGATCTTAGTGAGGTCAGAGTCGCTGTAGCTGCGTTTGTCCAGCAGCACCTCTCTCTTCTTCTCCAAGAATCCCAGTGGCTCTTCCCAGGAGCATACGGACCCTGAGCCCTCCCACGAACCCCTGTGACCCTCCCTCACTAAGGGAAAGTAATGTTTTGCCACCAGGGTCTCCCTCACAGTCATGCTCAGGGTCCTCAGCACTGATCTCCTCTCCAGCTCAGCGTAGACCTCTGGAGGAGCAGGGAGACCCATGGCTAAGCAAGAGAGACGCACACACAGGAGGTACACCACCTAATGAGATGGTCAAGAGGAGATCAGAAAGGAGTTGGAGGTAAACTGTTCTACAGCACAGTCAGGTATGTTCATGACACAGGATTAAAGGAGTATAATGATAAAGTCCTGACCTTGGGTGTTTGTCTGAGGGTGCGTGCCTCCTGGCCATGCAGCAGTAGTGTCTGTCGGTTTAGGTAGTGCTGCAGGGTGAAGGGGGCTCCGTGCCGCAGGCGGAGGTCTGGGTATTGGACCAGCTGTGTACCAAGCAGGCGAGCAAAGTCAAACACCTGGTTGATCTGCGCCCGGGTTTGGATAGACCGAGGCCGTTTAATCCGCACGTAGTGGACGGCCTCACTCGGGCTGATGCGCAGGGTGTAAATCAAGTAACAGGCTATCAGGACACCTGTTGAACAGCAAGAACACAGCAGAGACACACAGGCAAACACACTGAATATACATGAGAGCATTACATGTACAGCACAAGCTGACACACACACGCAGCGTTTACATAAACAGTAAATACAATATGTATGTTTATTCCTACCCGTCCTGCCCAGGCCAGCATGGCAGTGCACAGCAACTCTTCCTTCCTTCACTGCGAAGGCCAAAACCTTCACCCCATCGATTATACCAACGAGAGAGGACACGCCGAAATCTGGCATCCCAAAGTTGTAAAAGTAAACTGCAAATATACAAATATGTGCACACGAATGTATTTAGGAACATAACATTCATAGGGATAAACTGTGTTTTAGGCAACTTTATATATATATATATACACAAAACAAAATGTCTCTCAAACCATAACTGTTTCTGTTAATTAACTTTAAAAGGGCAGTCAGTGTAGTTATATAGTTTTAACCAGGGAAACGTCCAAAAATACCTAATTCTAACTTCCATATTTACTGTATCAAGATCTCACTGTCATTGTCCATGAAGATCTGTGGAGAGTATGTGAAACCACTTTCAGGGTCTAGGGGAAGTCCACAGTGAGCATGCTCTCCATGCATCTGCATGTTGATGATCGATCTGATGTTCAACCTGGGAAAAGGTCATAAATTACGAGGACAATAGTTGACACTAGTGCTGTGTTTGTGTCGCAAAAGGTGATATTTCTTGTAATAATAACAACGTACTAATGTCTACAATTGGAAGAATGAATTAATTATTTTACTCAATGAGTACGTTTTTTGTTTTTGTTTTACACATTTCTCATCTAGATTTGATAGATTAAGAAGGCTCGTAATCCCCACCACCACTCATGTATCATGCATATCCACACACTGCTCAGACACACAGGAGAACAACACAGACATTGCATGAACAATAATGAAGAGTGATTACCTTTGAAATTGATCTATTATTTTGTACTTCTCAATTAGATGATTCGATGGTCGTGCCATGGCAATAATGTCATCTGTCACCCTGGAATAGGAAGAAGTTCATAATCAGTAAACTACCACTTACTACCACTAACCCAGCAACATCTATGAGACTGCAATCACATAGTCTCACCAGGAGGAGAAAAGGCCTCGAATGACCTGTTGATTTAATTTCCAGCACTCTGGTCCTTCATAGCGGCAGTCTTTTCCTCCACAGGCCAACAGACAGAGGAGCTTTGGTGGGATAGCCTTCACCAGGTTCTCCCTGGCCTGGGTGTAGGAAGGCTGAGGTACCGGTATGTGCGAGGTCATGGTCGGCATCATCCTGCACCAGGGAAAACCCCAAAGATAAGCCTGAGCTATCACACTAAAGATGTGAAGGACCATGCACTTTCCTGCCACTATATGTGAGCTTTTTACAAAGGTACAGTTCGTTAAACAATTTCTCTTATTGCATACAGTACATTTTTGCAGAAATTGTATATATTGTGCATGAATCTCAAAATTAAAGTCGAGTTAGCTTCTGCATTAGTGAGTGTTCTAAATGCACTGCACACAAACAAATTTAATAAAATAAGACATAGGTCCTCAAGTATCCAGAATACAATGAATATATACTATTCTATATAATATTCCAATATAATATGATGCAATCAATTCATTTTAAAACTTGCCTTCTTGATTATGTTGGCCGGTGAAGCTGTAAATCCCATTTATTGTGTTTCCAGAGTTTAAGAGTGCAGGAAAGTGAAGAAAAAGGGAGCAGAAAGTATCAAGAACATAAAACACATGTGCTCTTCTATGCTGACCCACCCTGCTGCATACAGATACACTCACACACACACTGCGATGACCCAGCTCCACTAAGCCTGATTAGCTGTCATAAATACATTAGAACAAACATTCACACATAATTACAAGCCAATTATATAATGCTTATACATTCACATATAAACACTGTGTATGTGTATGTCCTAATTACCTGGCACCAGCTAAAGCTTCATACATGAAATTGCGACGCAGGGAAGATATGAATTGTTGATCTAAATACTGTTAATAAGTGGCAGTAGGGTTTGTGTTCAATATAATGTTGTTCATGTATCCTGGTCTCACGTCCAAACACACCAGCACTGTCTCTCCCTTCACCACTTACCAACTATCTGAACAGATTTAAATATATTCAGAATGAGTGGAAAAACAACCCCAAAAAGAGCAGCCCTCTGTCCCAGTTTTTCCTGTCTCTTCTCTCCTTAAAAAATTATTACTATACAAAGGATATAACTCTAACTCACTTAGTCGTATATAAACACAAAGCTTGTTTCCAAGTATACTCCAAATTTGTTATGCACCTTAACTCAAGTCCTTTATGATAGATAACATTTCTTAATATCACTGGTGCTACAAGTATGAATAGGTCATTGATATTTTTATATACAGAGATAGATTTATATAGTTAGATATAGATATATTGAGTTGTGATCGTGCAGAGCAAAGCATAAATGTTATTAACAAGTATAGTGCAGAATAATAGCAGCGTACCTGGACAAGCAGCTAAGACAGGTTCTTTTTGACAGGTGAGGCTTTATGAGTATTACAAAAAGATGACAAAACGTGAATGAACTGTCTGTTCAGTGAGTTGTTTACTGTCTCCAAACTTAAACATCTCACTGTCATCCCCCATTGATAAGATGCTCTGTCTGCTTTGCTCAGCCAACCCCCTATCTGCTGTTATGTAACTAGCTTTTCATGTGCTGTGTATGTGTGTGTGTATGTGTGTGTGTGTGCATGCTGATTCCCTTTATACATCCAAAGCCTCTAACCGAAACAACAGAAGTTTCCCTGGAAAACAGAGGATAGAGGAAAGAGGAAAGAGGATGGGCTGGTTAGAGGAAACAACAGTGTGATACTTAACAGATAGAGCAATCTTTTTTCAATAACAATTTGAAAAATAAAAATTAAATCACTAAACCTCTCTGCCCCAATAAATAACCCTCAGGTTAACGTAAACCTTTTAAAGTTTAATAAATCATTATATAAAAAACTGTATCACAAAGAATGTTACCATTGTAAGTGTCTAGGTATAGTTTGACATTTTGGGAAATGTCCTTTCTTGCTGACAGTTAGCTTAGCTTAGCATAAAGACTGAAAGCTGAGGGAAAGCCAGCCTGACTCTGTCCAAAGGTATAAAGAGTCTGCCTACCAGCACATTTAAAGCTCACTAATTAACACTAATTGATCATTACAAGATTCCAGGAAGTCTAGCACGTAACTTTTTTGCTTTTTGTTTTAGATTTTTGTACAAATCAAACTGTCAAGATATACAATTTTGAATAATGACCCTTAGATGTGCTAGCAGTTGGATATTGTCCTTTAGACAGACGCAGGCTAGCTGTTTTCCCCTGTTTCCAGTCTTTATGCTAAGCTAAGGTCTCTTGGCTCCAGTTTCATATTGAGTATTTCCCACATTTATGAACTACAGCTTTAAATAAGTAATTCTTATAACGCAAACAGTGTTAGCATAAGCAATAGCATAGCATTACTGTCTGTGGTCTGTGTTTTCAAGGTTTTATGACTGAGGTCAAGACAAACAAATGTAGGGTTTTGAATTGCCCATTACATCTAAGAAAGTACTGCTTTCCTGCCATAAGAAAACAAACCCAACCATAATGCTAATCAAACATCCTTGACATTACAAATATACAGAAGCACAGAAATGTGTGAAGAGGAGATTACTGCTGAGCAAACAGTGAGCCAGCAAAATGAATAAAGGGCAATACACCCACTGGGGTTTCTTAGGAGCATCTAAGAGATTGACAAACCAGAGACAAGTCTTGTTCACCAGCAGCTCCATCGCTTTCCAGAAATATAGACTGGAGAGAGATTCAGAGTAGACGTAGCACCTTTATATCATTGAATGTACAAAATGTTGATTGGAAAACCTAACACATTCTAAACCTTGTCTCCTATATTTTAGATAACCACTGCACATCCACCTGCAACTGCTACTGTGATGTAATATATGGCAATGTGGTGATGATAGATCTTTACTATCTAAACACTGTATAACACAATTGTACCAAATAATTAACTACAAGTTAATGCACTTTTCATACACACCCACAGGATACAATACAATGCACCTTTGGGAAGATAACATTTTAAAGTATTTGATTAAGCAGTAAAAGCAGCAGTGAGTCAGAGTGAGAATCACTTTCTGTTCAGCAGTAACCTTGTATTAAAAGACGCCGTAAAACACAAAGTGCCTCCTCTTCTCCTGTGTGTTGTCTGGGGTGTTCCCACGTGAGCCCAGACCTCTCCGTCTGCTGGCGCTCCTCTCCCTGATACCATCAGGGGCCGCAGCACCAATCCCGGTCGCTGCGGAGAGAAACACACTGCCATGGCACACACACGCAGGGAGGAACACACCCGCAACAGAACACACACGCAGCGAGCAACGCAATACACCGGCATGAGCAGTGCTCAAACATGGGTGTGGAGGGCACCTGAGCCATCTGTCTCTGTAACGTCTGTTTGAAAGTACGCTTGTGTGCACACTCAAACACACACTTTAACAGTGATACACACTTGCTTGCACACCTATACAGTTTAATGCAATTGCAGGCGTCTATATATGCAAATTCATGCATGAAGCACATCGTTCCACATATATACTGTGTGTTTTCAATTACATATATTGCAGGCATACATGCTGAGGAAATATAAGCTATGAATACAAGCATTTTTAGGAGCGCACATACCTCACATTTATAAGCATGCACATCAGTCAGAGACAAGTCAAGGTACTGGCAATTTATGTTACAGTTAAATCCACAACACCAGAGATAGAGCTCAGAAGGATGAGGTTGTGGTGGTGGATGCTGTTGGCATTATCAGAAGAGTACTAGTGAAAAGGATCAGGTTGGCCTGCATGAATGTGATTGGATGTTACAAGTCAGCTGATAACCAACAGCTGTGAATTAGCCTTTTGGATTTGAAGTGCACCTTCAGACGGGAGCAGCAGGGGGTGATGACAAAAAGCAGCAATCAAGTCAGACTTCCAGCAACCTTTAACGAACATACAGGAAGTCACAGAGGTATTTCCATCCTGTTAGATCCACCTGTAGGCCACTTGTATCTTGCAGACCACGTTCAAACAGCTACGGCTGAAATAACCTTTATAATCATCTTTATCAACCACACAAGATATGTTTAACAGATTAAACCTTCATTGCAAACCATGAGACTAAAAGCCTAGCCTTTCCTCATTATGTTGATAAAACACACAATCTGGACGACATTATGTTTCTTTCATAACACATTTGCTGTTACAGATTAGTTGTTTAATGATATTTATGACCCGTTTTTGAAGATGTATGTCTTCAGACCCACAGACAGGGTGGGGAAATTCAGAAAGTATTGATAGGTGGACTAATGCATTGTTGGTTTTGGTCTTTTCATGGGATTTGTAGACAATACAAATAATATATAATATCACCAGCTTTATCCTTTAATACAAGTGAAGATTTTGTGCTCTGCCTGAACTTAAGCTGGTATGCTCCAAATGTGCACACACATACATTATAACCTGTTTATGTTTTACCCATGTCAAGTCTACATCCATTTTCATGACCTGCACTGACGTAAATAATCAGAGGAACAAGAGAAGCAGGAATACTTCAGATCTTCCATAACTGAAGTTATATCTCTGCCAAATGACAAAGCCCACAGGCCTAGTTAGGACGTCTAACGTCCTCGCATCATTTCTCTTCAGTGGACTCAGAGCTGTCATAAATGCAGCTAATTAAATCAATTTAAATCTGCTCTGTGGCAACATTGTGCAGTAGGCGTTGTTAGACTATACTTCCTATCCAATCTTCTCTCCAAACATCCTTTTAGGAAAAAACTGCAAGGTCTTTGATTGCTCGCTTGGCTGTTTGATTGTAGGTCAAGTGCTGGATGTTTGGCTGTGTCTGAGCTTGATTAGGGTTTTCCTATTCAAAGTCGGACCTTTTCATGAAAAGATTTAAGACTCAAGGGGGAACTGAAATCATGTGAAGTTGGAGCTGGAGCTGCTTTGGTCAAATTTACATGCACGTACAGTGGGTACAGAAAGTATTCAGACCTTTAAATTTTTCACCCTTTGTTTTATTGCAGCCATTTGCTAAAATCAAAAAAGTTCATTTTATTTCTCATGAATGTACACTCAGCACCCCATCTTGACAGAAAACCCCCCCAGAAATATAGAAATTTTTGCAAATTTATTAAAAAAGAAAAACTGAAATATCACATGGTCATAAGTATTCAGACCCTTTGCTCAGTATTGAGTAGAAGCACCCTTTTCAGCTCGTACAGCCATGAGTCTTCTTGGGAATGATGCAACAAGTTGTTCACACCTGGATTTGGGGATCCCTTGATTCCTTGCAGATCCTCTCCAGTTCCGTCAGGTTGGATGGTGAACGTTGGTGGACAGCCATTTTCAGGTCTCTCCAGAGATGCTCAA
This sequence comes from Nannoperca obscura, assembly GCA_036024295.1. Taxonomy (NCBI): domain Eukaryota; kingdom Metazoa; phylum Chordata; class Actinopteri; order Centrarchiformes; family Percichthyidae; genus Nannoperca; species Nannoperca obscura. The sequence continues at coordinate 33 of JAVQJL010072516.1, read as the reverse complement.
TTGGGTTTAGGTCAGGGCTCTGGCTGGGCCAGT
>JAVQJL010072515.1:0-27295 GCA_036024295.1 Nannoperca obscura | reverse complement strand
GTTGGGTCTTTGTGTGTGTGGAAGTTGGTCTCGACCGGCTCCATGTGATTGAGTGCCCTGAGATAACTTTGTTATGATATGGCGCTATATAAATAAAATTGAATTGAATTGAATTATTTCAAAAGCAATCCCACGAGAATCCAAGAATATCTTTGAGAGTTTGCTCATAGAATGATATAAATATTATCAAGCCAAAATGGACAGAGGTTCTTCTTCTATTCTCTAATAGATTAATCAGGTTTCTTTATTGAATCTTTTGATTGTGGCTTTCAGTTCGTCAGGCCCTGTGCTTTCCTGCCTCTGACTCCTCCAGGACTCTAGGGAGTGTCTGCCATGATTGATGAAGGCTTGAAAGGGCGTTTGATTCAAAGTTGTCTTGGGTTTTTATCTGTCCTGAGGTGCTTTGGAATCTGGCCTAGTTATTGAACGGCCTCCCCAGGTCCCACCGCCTGCCTTTGACAGGCACATATATTGTCTTTCTTTACACTTTTCTGCCTTCTGCACTTGATTAATCAATCTCTACCTCTTTTGTGTCTCTCAGCAGTCACTGCTTAATCCTGTTAGTCTATTGTGTGTGTGTGTGTGTTTTTTTTGTTGCTTGAGTTGAGCATGTGTTTGTTCATGGATGAGTTCTACTTAATTTACAAGAGGAAGATTATGGTCAGTTTTTCAAAACTTTGAGTGTTATTGACTGTTAGGCTGTTATTCAACGAAACCAAACTCCCGAGGAATATAATGTGAATTTCAGTGAAGATACACTGAAAATGTCCATCTAAAAATCCGTTCACTTCCCCAAACTTAGGTTTCTGTTGTGTTACATTGCATGAAGTCCTGCAGTGATCACATCAGTCTTCCTGGCAGATCTTGGTCCCTAAAGTCAGAACTCTGCATGCTGCAGCTATTTGTTATGGTAAATGACGTCATGGATCAACTCTGGTGCAAGCTAGTACAAGAATACTATCCATGGATTTCACAATGTTTTATTCTATTTCTATATATTTAGTTATGTGTTTGTTTGGCTCTTGATTCTAATGATTGGATGTCCTTGAGATCTCTTTTATGGTGTTTCTACAGCAAGTTATTGTTGAAACTGGATTTCATCTTATTTGTTCAGTAAACAAACAAGAAAAGAGCATCCTGCGTAACGCACAAGAAGCTCAGCCATATTGACTCAACAGTGCACTTATGTAGGCCTCGGAGCCCGAGGGTGGGGAGGAACTGTGTGCTGAGGGGCACCTGCCATATGCTCTCCAAGTCAGGCCTCAAACAAAAGCCCGTCATATGCAAGCAGGACAGCCCCTTCCCAGAGAGGGGGAGGGGAACAGAGACTGAGGGCTGGAGGGTGGGGTGGGGGTGTGTGTGTGTGTGTGTGTGTGGCTTTTTCTAAATGAGATGGTCGCTGTGGCAACCTTTTGGATAAACCTATGGATTTGCACTCATTTAATTAAGATTCACATTAAAGTCGAGTTCACTATAGAATATCCTATTGAAAGAGTGCTGCTTTACTACCACAAACCCATTTCAGAGACTGGGCTCTGGTGGTGTCTATTTCCTCTTCAGTCTCTCACCTTGTCAGGGACAGGCAGAGCGAGCCAGTCCTGGGACGGGGCGGCCAGTAAAAGCAGCCCCGCTTCCCTGGGGGGTTGGGAAACGAATGGAGCAGTACTTCAAAGGCAGGTTGGCTGCTGATGTTAAACAGGGTAGAAAGGGAGGTAGAGGTGGTGGCCTGCAAAATGGGGACATGTTAGAACTGAACCGCCTAGCAGGGTGCCCTGAAATGTAGATTAATAGGGAGCCCACGTCCCTCTTCATCCCCACCCCCCTGAGAGGTTTGACAATAATTCGGATGGAACTGTTGTTGTGTGGGGCTCTCATGATTAAAGACATTATCTAAAGATGTACAGATGGGTTTGGAAAAGTTAATACTATTCATTATTATCATTATTTGATTATGTGAGGGTAACATAGTACAAATGTTCTAATTTAATCATATTTTATGTGTTGTCGTGTAATGCCTGAGGCTGTGTTTGTTCACACACTCCTTGTGTCAGCCCTCGTCACCCATATGGAAAGGCGCTTTACACCCTCCCATTGATAGATCCCCCAAAAAAGCACCACACACACACACACACACACAGAGGGCTGGGTTTCTAGGGTTCTCCTTGGTCGCCCAGGCATTAGCATCAGGGGTCAAGGGTCGGCCCAGACCTACATTGTGAGAGCTGCAGGGGCCAGAGGTGGCAACATGGAGATTCACGCTCCCAATAAGTTTAAAGAGCAGAGGAAATTCCTCCATGGCTTTCAAGTCCTGGAGAAAAAGAAGTAGAAATGAAGATTGCCTTAAATCTTCATTTTTATCTTTATTTGAACGAGATTATCAACATTAAATGGTAACAGCAGGTAACATAAAACAACTAACATTATACAAAACTACAAGTGAACTGCGGTTTTTCATTTTCCCATTTTTTCCATGTGTGCTTCTTGTAGTCTCAAGATATGTCAGTTTGTCAATATTTACCACCCACTGGTCCTGTATGGTGGGTGCCGTTATCATCCAGTTCTTGGTAATATCTTTTTCACTTGCTAATAATTTTATTTTAACCAAATATGTCACTTTTCATCACACCTTCAGAGAAATGACAGAGATAATGTACCATACAACTCATAGGGACCTTATATCTAGTATATGTTGTAGATTTGTACATATAATTTCCCAAAGCAGTTATTTTTTTATTTACCCAAATATGAGTGATCTACATCACATATCTGTGGCATGTCTAATGTCTATATGTATTTTTTTTTTGTGTGACCCTAACCCATAGATATGTTTTAAATATATGCCCCAAGCCTTCCGTTTCTGTTATAGGAACTATTTTGAGAACTGATCGAAATGGACTAGAATTACAAGGTGTCTGCTAAATGAAACAGAGACCTTTTCTCTCTGTGTGAGAATACAGCTCTCAGGTTTCCTAACAACCCCTATCACTCTAAAAAAAACAAAAAAAACTCCCGACCTCCACCTCTTCCCAGAACAGCACACCTGCGGTGAAGCCCTACATCCTGGCCTTACCTATCCCTAACCCCTGACCTTTAACTTCTCCCTGTTTACTTGACCTTTTCTTATCACCACCATCACCTATGGCTGCTGCGAGATAGCATAGGTGTGTGCAGTGTAGATGAAAATGATGACCGGTTTGTTTTTTGCTTCATCAGTGTGGCTCTTCCCCGCTCAGTGACTTTGGATAGGATCATTTAGCCGCCTGCATTCCAGGTAGGCTGAACTCACAGGAGAGGAATGCACCGGAAGGCCACATTGACACTGACAACAGTAAAACAGCACAAGGGGCTGCGTTGGTGTTGGCATGTTGCTGCAGGGTTTCAGTGAGGAGATGGCATACAAATGGCTGATCAAACACTGATGCAGGGTTTATATTTGTTTGAGATGGGTTTGTACAACTTATGAGACAAAGTGTAATATAGCAAAACACAACACGACGCACACCACAAGGTATATACATTGTTTTTGTTTGACCAGTGCTGTGTGTAGATGGATTGGACTGGGTACCAAACATACATTTGAAAACTGGCTCAATTCTTGGTTATATTATCTTGTTCATGTATTCAACAGTTCAGATATTTCCTGATCTGAATAACAAATCGGCTAATATTGGCCTGCATTCAGGCAAATATCTTGTATGTCTGTTTGTAATGAGATGCTAAACACAAATTCTTTGATAAATTAGTTATATAAATGGGGCAATAAAGGGTTATGTAGAAAAACATTCCTCAAACTCAAGTACTAAAAAGTATTATTTTGCTATCTGTACCAAAACTCATTTTAGCTTCTCAAATGTGAATACTTGCTGGTTTTCTTAGTCCTCTACTACAATGAATCAATCAAATAAAAAATGGATTGACAGACCAATGCATAATGTAAATAATTACCACTTTCTTCTATTGAATTCAAAGGATACCTGTCCATGATAAAGTAGAACCCGCGTCAACTTTTTTTTTTTTACTGGAGCCCTCTGGCTGCACGCCTGCTGTGCCAGCTCATTAAAATAAATGAGATCACTGTTTTGTCATACATACTGTAATAGACACTGGAGTCAGTTCTTTTTACCGAAAATCAAACCGGTTTCTCTAATCATACTGTACTTCTGAAGGTCCCTCTGAAGTTGCTTTTGTTTCTTGTTTTCAAAGCTTTTGGGCATCCCATGTCTCTCATGTGCCCGGTCACCCACAGTAGCAAACCAGAGGAGTAATCACAGAGCACAATGAGGAGATTGACTCGTGCTGTGTCTTTCTTTAAGATCAAAGAGGCCAGAGTTGTGTGGAGATTGGGGGGCACTGATGGCTTTTTATGGCAGCGTCTGTGTGGACATAGTAGTCTAGCAGCAGACAGAGCCCTGATCCAGAGGATATGAGGGTGAGAGAATGGGGCAAGTGTAGACTAGGCTGTGGAGCCCTGTTTCACAGTGCTTCCTGTTCTGGTGGAGGGAGGCCATTATTGCCTCTTTGCTAATTACCCCTGTGGCCTGTTGGGCTGCAGATCCCCCACACCCCTCCCTCTCCTCATGCTCTTTCAACCATTCCCCCTCTCCTTCCTCTATACTGCCCTGCTTAATGGTAGGTCGCAAAACCAGTGGTAAAACTCGCGCTTGGTAGGAAGACGCCCCGCTCCCAGAGACATGGGCATAAAGAGGTTAATGAGGTCCATGAGAGACAACCACAATAACTGAACACTGCAGACAATTGTTATCCTCTTTTAACTGCAGCTCGGAAAAATAAATAAAGCCCCTGTTTTTAATGTTTGGTTGCCGTGGTTTTAGATTAGAAGCCTAGATTTACCCCAAGCGAAGGGTTGTTGTAATATCCAGCTGGACGCATACTTTGACAAAGCCTTAACTTAATAATCTGGCCAGTGGATATAGCAAGTAATTCTGCAGCAGTGACTGAATGTCATTGTGTATGTGTGTGATTGTTGGTACGTGTATATGAATTATGTGTTGTGTGTTTTATTTATTTTTATCAAATGTATGTACTTTGAGAAGTGATTGTTAGCTTTCTTTTGTACTTGGACTCATGCAAGTCATACCTACAACAAACGTGGTGAATAAAGAAGAGCCAGATGGATAACATGACACATGTCGTGCCAATATATCTACCAATATTGGCTTATTGCGGATATATTGGCATATATATTGTCCTATACATAGTTGTCCCACTCATAATCTATAGGTAACACGCTAAACGGTATAAAACATTCTATAAATGGTTTATTATACAGCATCACATAGTTGTAAGCAGATATGAGGACATTTTAAAGTGTTTATTAATTTACAGTGTTTATCAGCAACTATAACTTCCCCCATGACGACTTAATTAATATTACAACTGTGTTTGATGGATAACATTTGTTATCTGTTTATACACCAGTCTCCAGTTAAGAGTGCCCACAAGAGGAGTTTAAGTTGTTGGCAAATACATTAATAAACTAAATGTATTGTTGCTGAATGCTAAATAGGGGGACTTAATGTGTTACCATATCAAAGATAATCAGTATTGTATTTGCAAATATTGTTATCACCCTCAAAAATCCAGTAAAAGTCGAACTGAGTTCTAATCAGTTTTATTGTAAGTGTAAAATGTGTCCCCACATCTTCCTGCTCTGTGAAGCTAAAGGAACACGCTCTAGAGGGGAGCCTGGATCAGAGTAACCTGACACCTCCTCACCCTCATTCTTGAAGTTTGAGCACAGGAGGCCTGTTCGGCCCTTGGATTAAAGGAAGAATCGCCCCTCTTCATTGGTCACATGGGCCCCTAAGGCCTCAAGGCTGTTGCCATGGAAAAAGAGGATGTCTTAGGATGGGGAGGGGGCTCACCATAATGGCACTGCTGTAATGTTTGCGAGGATCTAAAGTGGGAGACAGAAATATTGAGCTTCGAGCTTGACTGGCTTTTTCATAGAAAGTGTTAGGCTTGCATAATCCACAGTAAGTGCCTCACACTCTGCAGTAGTGAGCGCCTAGTGATTCTCCCGTTAGTGTAATAGCTTAGCTTTATGGCCAGATGTTCAGTAATAGTCAGCTTCATTGCTAATACTTAGCAGGCACGTGTTAGGTTTTGTGGAAGCTGAAGGAAGGCCTGACCATAAACTGCTGCTGATGATTATTCATTGTAATATTCAGAGAAAGGAACTAATAAACATCTTTCTGTAAAGATAATCTCATATCAAGCGACATTTTCTGTTGAAATGTTCTTTGATTCTTTTTTTTAAAGCTAGTATTTGTTGGGATTTCTGTGCAAAGATATCATGAATAGGTAGCTGTATAATTAGCTTATTAGTTGTTAGTGAGTGTGACTGTGATTTCCAAAAAGAAACTTGACAAAAAGTTAGATCCAACTAATATTTTCATCATCGCTTAGTCTATTGATTCTGCATTAATTGTATAGTCTATAAAATGCCAAATAGTGAAATATGATGGGTTCAAATACCTTTTATTTTTGTCTGACTGTGTAAAACTCAAAATGTTTCACTTTTTAAAGATATAAAACTGCAAATTCTCACATAGAGGATTACATGGCATTTTTGCATGATAACTTAATGATTAATTATTATCAAATGTGTTGCAGACTGTCACTGATGTACAAGATGTCTGGTGTATGGGTCGTCTTTCTTTTCACCCCAAACTGTCAGATGTGGCGGTGGAGTATTAACGGTGTTCAGTAACCTCTCTGTATCTCTTCCTTCCTTCTCTCCAGGTAAATTTGAGGAGAAGGAGGACCGGGTTCCCAAACTGGAGCAGTTGAACTCTCTGGGCTTCATGTGCAGCCTGAACCTGGTTCTCAACAAGAAGGATCTGATCAAGATGGAACTTCTGCTGCTGGAGACCTTTGGCTGGAATCTGTGCATGCCCACCCCCGCCCACTTTATTGACTACTACCTCCATGCCTCGGTGCAGGAGGGCGACCTCTACAACGGCTGGCCCCTCTCCTCCCTGTCCAAGACCAAGGCCTTCATGGACAAATACACTCACTACTTTCTGGAAGTCTCGCTGCAAGGTGGGTCGAGAGGAGGACGGTCTGCCTGTTCCCGTGGTGTTGGACGGGAATTGATTTGGTGGTGTAAATGTGATCAAGCAGTTTATGAAACTCCCGTCTCTTGGCTCCTTCTAGACCACGCCTTCCTGAGCTTCCGACCGTCCCAGGTTGCTGCTGCGTGCGTGGCAGCATCTCGTATATGCCTTCAGATTTCCCCAAGCTGGACGACTGCTCTGCATCTACTAACGGGCTACACCTGGGACCACCTCACCCAGTGCATTGAACTCATGCTGCTGTAAGAGGGACACACACACACACACACACACACACACACTCTCAAGTAGAGATAACAAAATCTAACATGAAGCCAGGCAGGCAGGCGAGCCTCTTGAAGTGTAGTGGGCTGCTTAAGGTAGATGACATAAAGGCCCATATCTCTCTATATTTTTGGTTGCCATGGTTTTGGATCATGAGATGCCTGTTGCTTTAACCAGTAGAAGCATGTGTATTAGTAATAATAATAATGTCTATCATCTGACAAAGCCTAGCTGATAGCTGACAGTGCTGTGTAATGTTACAACTGCAATTAAGTTGCATATTTGTGTGCGTCTGTGTGTTTGTTCACACTAATCGCGTGGGAGTAAAACCGACTGATATTGACCCCTGTTCATGGGTTTATCTGAGCAACCATTTTTCCTGCATGGATCTTTTAGTCAGCAATGCACACATATTGCTCTCGCCCTGCGTTGCAGGAGGATGTTTTTTTTCATGTTTTCCTTTCCTTTCCTTTCCGCAGTGCTCACGACAACGACGTCAAGGAGGCCAACAAGTCCAAATCCACTCCTCCTCACCGACCGCCCTCCCTGCAGTCTCAGCCCCAGACCTCTCACCTCTCTCCAGTGTCAGCCATACAGAGACCAACCTCTTCCTCTTCCTCCTCCACCTCCTCCACACCACAGCTGCTCTTTCAACCGGACGTCTTCCCACACCTTTCCCAGCATTCCCCGTCCCTGTCCCAGCTGCAGGCACTAGCCGACTCCCAGGCTTTGGGGCCCGTGGTGAACATGTCTCAGGACTTCCTTCAGAGCCACAGGATGGGGCTCCTAACCGGGCCTCCTTCCATTACTCCTGGCGTAGGGTTCCCCACCTACCCGAGCATGACCTCTGGTCTCCAGCCGGGTGCTCGCGTGCTGCCGCTCCAAGGCCCCATTTCTGTGCAGATGGCCCTCACTGGAGAGCCTCGCCACTGTCTGAGTATGGCCTACAGCGGGGGCTACCTGGGGGCTCATCACACTTTCACAGCCGGCTGCTTTGACAGGTGACGCCAGGAGACGGAGAGAGAACACAAACCCCTGCGTGAGTGCGCTGCTATGCTTCCATTCCAAGTCCCCACTCCGAAATATCCTTTTGCAGACCTCCTCTCTCTCTCCGTCAGCTCGGCAACACCTTCGGCTGGCCCGCCCACCCCGTCCCTCTCACAGAGACGCCTCAAACGCAAGCAGCGGTCCAAAGGCAAGAGCGACCCGGTGGAAGTCATCACGCTGACATGACAAATGCTCCCCGGGGTCACAGGAAACGCTGAGGCATTGCAAAAACGTTATCGCCATATTCTGAACTGGTTTTTATAAATTATGAGACTGTCATCACTGTGAATGAGATGAAGGCAGCCGTGTGGTCTAACACCCCCCCCCCCCTCATTCAGTGCCTCTTCTCAGTTATGTGATAGCTGAGCCAATTTTAGAAGAACACAACGTATCCGTGATAAGGATATCTTGCTGCTTTGACATAACTTTTGTTTATTTCAAATCCCAAAAACTGAACACACTTTAGACAGGAAACATTGGCCGGTATTATATCTCGAGAGACACCATTTGAGGGGGAAGTAGAAGAAGAAATGGAGACTTTGTGGCTGACGTGGCAGGAAACAAAGGCCGTGCATGTCACTGCAACTTTTTGGTTGCCTCTCCTGAAACGTTGATCTCACTCCTGCAGTCTCAGTTGGAGCCCTTTGGGAATTCCTCACCACATAAGCCCTCGGAGGGGCCGAAGAATTCATTCTTCTGAGCACAGCAGGGGAAGTCCGCAGCTCCAACACGCCTGCAGTGTGCATTTTATTTTATTTTTTCCCCCTCCTCTCCGTGTCCTCATCATCTCTCCTCTCCCATCTCCAAAGTCGAGCCTTGTGGCAGGGTGTCACACACTCATGTGGCTCTCTGGCAACTGCAGCCTTTGTCAAACTAAAGTTTTAATTTCAGCGTCTCCGGCACCACTCAAAGAACTGAACACACACACCGATGTGACTGGACCAGCACGGGGAAGGAGACGTGGACGTTGGTTGTGTATTGTAGATATGAATTGCTGCTGCCTTCTAAAGAACTGTTGGTTCTGTGTCTGTGTTAATGACTCCAATGTTTACATGAACCACTAAGTATCAGGGACTTGAACAAGATTACTTGAATATGATGCCATTGAAACATGCCATAGCTTTTATTTATGATGATCCTTTCGACTTCTTTAAAACCATTTCTGTTTTGTTTGATGTAGTGTAGCTTTTTATACCAGCTTAGAAACACACCATTGCTTCATTGTAGTTTTCTTTGTCCCTTTTTATATAAACTGTATATTCGGGCTCAGGTTTCAAGGCTGAAGCTAGCAGCCTTCCAATTATTATGTGCTATCATGCTTTAAAGTGGATGCTAATGCAGCATCTGCGGGGGCTGGAAATAGTCCCGTTCTTCATCACTGGACCATACTCCGCTTACAAGTCCGCGACTGAATGCACGAGACGGTCTGTTTGCATCGTAGTGGAACAACCTCGTGGTCACTGGTTTCACACACAAACATCTGTAGTCGGTCGACGGTAATTGCTTCCCAGATTTCTAAAGCTGCAATGCCCGATCTTCCACTTCCTGCTAGAGTATAAACACATCCAGATTCCCAGTGTTGGTCACAAGGGTTGCCCGCTGGTTTCCATGGTGATACCTTAAATGACCGTAGACCATAAGTTCTGGGATGTTGTTGACTGAATTATGACTGAATTGGCGCTGCAGCTAACGATCCGTCTTTGTCTTTTGATTAATCGTTTGTTTAAAAAAAAAACGTTTCACTAGAAAATAGTGAGAAGTATCAGTTGTCATTCACGGTGATATGTTCAAATGGATTGTTTTTATTTGACCAGCAGTCCAAAACCCAAAGATAAAAGAGAAATGTCAAAATCTCACCTTTTGAGAAGCTGGAACCAGAGAAATTTGGGTATTTTTGTTTGAAAAAGACAAATGATGGCTTTTCTCTTTGACCCCGACTTCTGAGATGTGGACTGAATTGAAACCAATAACTTCTCAAGAGTCTTGTGGAAAACTGTGAGCTTCTTTTTTTTTTTTTTTTTTTTTTGAGGAAATGATTGCTAACTTGTGACTTGTTTCTCACCCGAACCTCGATTCGCACGTCGTTTTGAAAGTTCTGACTGAACACTTCAGACTGTTTTGCCGCGGGCGCTGGACATCTTACCGTGTCGTGCCTTGTCGCCTCAGCAAGTTGCCGCGCTCGCGCTGTGAACCTTAAATTCTTAGTCGACATGTGCGTTTCTCAGATGACACTACACGAAGCCTTCTGAAACTATCAGTCGTGAATCACCAAACCTTTTGCAGGCAGACATCCGTTTGTTTTCCCACCACTGAAAATGACACAATGACGTGCTTCAGTTAAGATGCTATGCCTTTGTTTTAACTTTTTATGTACAGTTTTGTTATATATGTTTTTTCTACATTCCCTTTGTGTATTTTAGTTAACGTTTTTTTGTGATTCTCCTGATGAATGATGTTGGTGTGAACTAGATTTTCCTTTTTTTTTTTTTTTTTAAGAGTTCAACTTTTCACCATAATCCACAAGCAACTTCTCACCGAGGTGTCAAAGGTGCAATATGTTTTATCTGTTGAAACTAACCACAGCCGTCACTGTCTTGTGTACACCACTGGTTCATCTTTTGTAACTTATTTTTGATAATTGTGGGATTTGACATGCTGTAGCTCGACCTCCTGCAGAGGGCAGTGGGCTCTGAACACAATGAATATGTTGCATATTGCAGCCGCCTTTTTTTGAGTGCTAGATAGTACTGAATGCTTTTTGTCTTTTAGCTAGAGCTTTGCCATGCATTTTTCCCTCCCGTGAAAGGTGCTCACTCACACCAAACAACACTTAAAGTGATCGTAACGAAATGACACCACAAGCTTCCAGTTTCTATTTTTTTATTATTTTATACCAATGTGTAGTTTTGGCTTATGTGACACTGGATGATGGAAGGAATTCTCATCATATCATATTGTGCCACGGAAAAAATAAACTCACATGTGAACGGAGTTTCTGAAGGGGTGTGTTTCTTTCGAGGAAGCGTGACTGGAGTGCATGCGGCTTTGAGGGAAATGATGGTTTCCACTGCTCCGCTCCAGCTGGGTCAGAGGGAAGACAATTCAGCAGCTCCGGTGATGAACCCAGAAGGATTTACACACAGTGCTCCAGCTGTGACCGCATGCTGTCGACGCCATTCATTAAAAGAGCGTAATACTAATCCACACTAAAGCCAGTGGTGGACTACTTAAACCCAATTTTATTCCATCTTCACTACGGTTCAGAGAAAATACACTTTTTTACTACATTTACTTGACAGCGGTAGTTCGTTAGATTCACATTCAGGTTTACGCACATTTCTCCAGATGAAACTGCCCAACAGTATAAAAGGTTGTTAAAGTTAGCCTCACCTGCACCAGCTACAAAAAATAAAATGCTTCCCACAAATATAAGCATCAAAACAAAACACAAAAACACTCTTGGCTTTTCTGCCGCATACTTTTATTGTGTTTTTCTAATAACTACATTTACTTTTGAACGCAGGACATTTACTTACGGTGCAGTATTTGTATAGTCTGGTATTGCTACTTTTACTCAAGCATGTCCTTAATTTAAATAACTGAATCACACTCCCACACTCGTAACCATGGGTGGAATAGTATGTCCATGAGCAGCACCACTTTTACAACTGCAGACAGAGTTATTATTCAGCATTTGAGAAACAAGTTCTGCTTCTTAAGTCCTCCTCCGCCGCTCAATCAGAGCTTTTCATGTTTCATGGCCTCTCACACACAACACATTATTCTCCCATATAATGCCTGCAAATTGACCGCCCTTCTCGTGTTGAGCACAGTACGATGGACTGTGGACGTTTTTGAGCCTTAGCTCTGTTCTCTCAAATGCAGCTGAATATTTATGTTATAAAATTGAGAAGTTGTTTAGTAGTTGTGTTTCTTGCCTGAGTCATAAATCTGGAATACAACCTAATCATATCAGCTCACAGATCTTTAATTAACATTAAAAAAAGCAACACAATGCTCCTCCACATAAACCTGATCAAAATGTAATTAACTTGGCATAGAGATTAAAGCGCAATCAATATTTGACAGGGCTCTCATGCACACTGTTCACATGATTTGTGTATTTTTAACATTTGGTTAAAAAAAACATGTCTTGATGTTGACATTTATGGGAATTTTTCAAGATCTGTAATGCTAAGTGGCCCATCTGTGAAGGGAGGTGGATGGTGGGGTGGAGTCGGCCGTCAGTTTGATAATGGATCATTCTCACAGTCTCCTGTAAGCTTTTGTATAAAGAAGCAGGCTGCTGGCTTCCTTTTAAGTATCCTCCAGGGGGAATCTAAAAGAGGGTTGGTTGGGGGTGCAGGGAGGGCTGCTGACCTCGTGGCTGTGGTGGTTGTCTCAATACATGTGCTTTACAGTTATGGCGCAACATGTATTTACAACATTACTGTAGGGGTTCTGGCACTTACTTCAGAAGTGCTGAGCCAAATCAACACTTTTTAGTTCACAGTTTATCTGTGCAAGAAGCAAATGGGCTATCAAAGACCTAATGTAAACTTAATGAGTTTCCAGTTTTTCACGTTTCAAGACGTTTTGCACAAACTAGGACTATCTGTCAACTAGCTTGTGCTAATGCAATATAATTTCTTCTGGGAGAATATAGTATAATTAAAAATGGGTTTTAAGGTGGCCTTAAGCTGGGTCCTACTATACTACCTGATCTTGTGATCCTGTATAATGGAGGGTATCTAGTGTCAAGACCTTTATTATTATAGTTTTGTGCTTACATGTTGCCTCTTCCTCGGTTAATTTATGTTTTTAATCAATAGACCACACAGAAATCCTTTGGCCTGGAAGTATTTCAGCCTAGAAAAACTCTTTACAATTCACACTATGGGCCTCATTGTGTATCCGGCCACGCTTTAACATACTTCTCTTGCATCTGTTTCTTTGACACCTCATTAAATGGTCAACTTTGCATATCAAAGTAAGTGTAAATCACTGCGCGCTGGAATGACCATATTTGTATGCATTTGAAACTGTGTATTTTATGTAGCTGTGAAGAAGTGATCGTGTGGCAGACTTTGTCCTGCAGATAGGCTGAACACAGCAAACAGTGCCTGTTTGTGGTGAATTGACAGCACTGTGTCAGTTTTCAAGAGAAGCCATTATTATGGAAATGATATGGTATCAATACTTACTGTTCAATAATGAACGTGTAACAGAAAAGTCGCATTCATTAAAAAGCACAACTCCATGTCTGAAAGACTGTGATATGATACCATCCATAGGAATTTTGCCATTGTGCCTGCAAAAGCAACCGATTATTATTTGATATAGTTCTCCTTTTTCTCTTTTTCCCGATGTAATGCAACGTCAGATGTCCGAGGATGAGTGGGCGAATGCCAACGAAATCTGTTACAGAGGGAGCAATGTGTTAGTGTGTTCGCACTGCAACACAGATGAATAAATGGAGACTTGTTCTCATTTATTTTGCCACTGTGCAACATTGTTCACTGCTTAACATGTAGCAGTGAATCCCAAACTTCTGGTAGGACAAAGGAATAAGTGATTCTTGTTAATGTTAATGTGAATGTACCCCAGTGATTCATTTGATAAAATGTTATATTCTTATTGTAGAAAACAGCAACCCATTCATATGCACTGAAATAAACACAAGGGTTAGAGGCAAAGTCCCTCTGGTGTCTTACAGAGGCACGAGGGTGCCTCTTAGTGGTGGCAATGGAAAAGTGCAGTTTTTGTGCTGCAGACTTGATGCACAAAAATGCAGTAGTGTAGAAAAGACTTGTAACCTTTGTGAATGTAGCTGATTGGGACCATTCTTTTTCATTTCAGTATCAACAGCGACACATTCATGGCAGCAGAGTGTGAACTCGTTGGTCCAGCTGAAGTATTCTCGGTCCTAAAGCAGGTCAGAGGAGAAGAGTGTTCATTGACACCAGTGTGTTTCTAACTATCAAAGTGTACATTGTCCTTGATTTGGAGCCAGTGCTGTTTTGTAATTTTATGTTTAAGAAAGATTTTACAGCAGAATGTCTGTATTGAAGTTTATATCTGTGTACACAAGGTTACCTCTGCACTGTGGCTATGTTGGGAAACCCTGACATATTATGCATGTCTGAACTAAACCTACACATGTAAAAGAAAGAGAGGAGCAGTAAAATAAATGTTGAGCTTGAGCTCCTGCATTATATTAGTTTGCACAGGTGTGGATGATATTGTGTTCATGACACCAGAACCTCCCAAGGCACAGCTCACATTAATCAAAAATCAGTTAAACCGCCTGCAGCGGTTCACTTTTGCTTTGTAATGCGGACAAAGGACAGGCGTCCCCAGCAGATGCATTTGGTTTAATTTAGTTTATTTGCTTTAAAAAAAGAGAAAATACCTAACAGAATTAAAGAGGTTTGAGCTTAAGTAATGATAGTATACAGTAAAGAAAAGGAAAAATAGGTAAAACTGACACAACTGACTGTGTCATAATAGTTAAGATGGTGGAAAACCTTTTAGGTGGTCTGTGACGACTGACCCTTTATCAGGATCATTTCACCTCTGTTCTGTGGCCATTTGGTCAATACCATACCCTTTTATTTGTTTACCGTTTCAGTGTACGATCCGTCACCGTTCATGTTCAGTGCAGCCACTGCAGCACCTTGGATTCCCACAGAAAAAACCCAGTGTCTATCCACGTGTCTCCCAGCACCGCCTCGCTTGTCAATATAAAGGAGTGGCAGCTGATCATCTGGGGTCTCTCTCAGTGCTGCGACAGTCAGTCAAGCTTATTATGGAGCTGTGCGGTTCTGCCTTCCCATCCTTCACTGCAGCATTTGGACGCTATGACGGGTACACACGCGGGACTGTTGGTGTCATGACAGCTGGTGTTGTGGGCAGGCTGTTCTAGAAGAGGAAATTCAACTTTATACAGAAACACCTCAGATGGCACAGCGCATCAGACACACTGATGTACTTACAATATTTAAAATGTAGGAAATGATGGTGAATAATGATGGTGAAGAATTGTGTTTGTCGATATTTTAACATTTTAAACGTCAGTGTGACGTTAAAAATGTTTTTTTCTCTGTTGTTGGGAAAACAACAGCTCTCGTTGCCACAGCCATTTTTACATTTACAGTGACAAAACTTAATAAGGAAATCTAAAAGAAAAATCTCTTTCTGCTATTTCTGCTGATTTAAAATAAAAATTTATTGTGTAAGACATATAATAGTGAGATCCTCTCCTGGGTGCATCTGTATCATGTTTTATGTCTAAATATCAGTGTGTTTCCTGCACATGGACTCAAACTTTAACAATTAGTTTGATGCAGAGGGAAAAATATATCCCTATCTGTTTAATGTACATAGTTTGTCTTACCCTGAGTATGTGAACAAGATTAAAAAGATGTTTTTAGACCTAGAATGTCAGAAACAAGCAAAAAAATATTTTTAATGGATCAAACATGGACACTGATACAGGTGAATTGCTTCATCCTTGTAGGATTATTCAAAACATTGTGCTTCTATTAAGTTACATCTGAAAGGAAAACAACAGAATACAGTTCGGTGAAGCCGAGAGATGTTCCACGTCTTCCTCTCTACAAATGGCTTCTTCCTTCTTCTTATGTACTTCCTTTTCAGTATTTAAAGCAAGTATTTTCATGATAGGTTTTACTCTTTTCCACTGAAGCATGTCGAGTCCCGTAGCATTAGATCCTCTTGCTAATTCTTTTGAATGTCACACCCTTCTCTCCTGGAATTACGCAATTCTAGAAGAAACGGTGTTAAACAAATTATGATTAAGATGATTTGGGATGAAAATATGACAAACTACAATTTCTAATCAGGTAATTGAAAATATTTTCAGAGAAGTTGTCCCGGGAATAAGCATGAGAGGTTGATAATCTTACCATTACTAGCTTATCTTCAATGATCTCAGCTGTGAAGTGGTACTGAGGAAACGGTATTGAAATCTTGCCGCCTTCCATAGTGACAAGGGCCTAAAGGTCGCACGGTCAAAAGGTCACAGAGGGAAATGTCCAATGAGCTTTATTACATGATAGCTTTATGACAAGTTTCAAACATGTGGGAGATTTGCTTTTAAATGATAATTATCTCCAACGCCTGGTATCAACTCACCTGGAATTTGGAGCCCATCATTGTCACCAGCTCACATTCCTGACCAACGCTGAACTTATTGAACCAGGTGTAGCTGGGAATGCTTTGTGTCCAGGTGAAGTCGTCCCCCTTCTGAACCACCTCTGTTACCACTCTGACGTCCGTCTTGGCATTGCTAAGCCCTGTGGCAGAGCAGGTGAAATCCCAAAATACAGAAATTTGACATCAAAATGAATGACGACTCACATTCATCCATTTATGGTTTATGTATCAATAAAAAACAATCTTAATACCAATTGCTTCCAGGAACTCCTCATAGTTGTCTTGACTCTCCAGCTCATATTTCCCAGTGAAAGCCATGATGGTGAAAGAGAAGCACCGAAGTGAGGAATGAGTTTATGAGTCAGATAAAACAAAAAGAGGAGTGGCCTCCTACAGATACTCTCTTTCTGTTCCTGTTGGATCGCTGCCATGCCCTCTTCCTCCTCTCCTCTCACACATACTGTACTTGAAGTATGTGCGTCAGCCCCACAGACATGTTTGACAACCCCCCCCCCCCCCCAGGACAACTTGTCGCATTGTTTTGTGCTGTTATGTTGTAATTTGTCAAAGATCTAAAGTATTTCCCAGATCCTGTCACCGTCAGGTTTTTCCAGCAAGTTTGAGCATGTATGGTACAGTAAAATGCCCTGAACGTACACGTTATCAACTTCCCCTAAATAAAGGTCATGTAGGTATTTTCAGCTTTATGTAATATTTTTCTGTCTTTCTTTGAGGTTCAGAACAGATAACATGTTTAAATTGTTAGTAAGTTAATTTACTTACTTAATTAAATTGTATTGAATTGAATTCATTGAATATTATTCAGTGTAATTATGTTCTATTTCATTCAATTACATTCTTTTTAATTCTATTTTATAAATTTATGTATATATACCAATCAGCCATAACATTATGTCCACTGACAGGTGAAGTGAAAAACATTGATTATCTTGTTACAATGGCAACGGAAGCAAGAACAATGGGCAAGCATAAGGATGTCAGCGACTTTGAGAAGGACCAAACTGTGTTGGTTTCAGACCAACTGGGTCAGAACATCTCCAGACTTACACAATATCAGGCAGGTAGTCATAATGTTATGGCTGATCGGTGTATATATATATATAATTAATTAAATTAATTAAAATAACAAATATATATATACACACACAAATATATTGAGATATAGTTGATACCTTTTTTAAAAAAGGGTGACATTTTTAGAGGCTCTGTAGAGATTTTAAAAGAAGAGAAAAAAGATCTGTCTTTCCCAGAGGTGGGTCCTTAAATATCTGTTTAGGAGACATTAATTTATCCAGTTTCTGGCATTTGTCTGACTTCCTTCAAGATAAAGATAAAAGCAAAAATCTGGTCTCATTTATTTGTGGATGCTTCTTCGTATCAATGCACACTTGTGTGCACCTTTTATTAAGTATGAGCAACCGTTTCCATAACAACAAAATGTGCGTTCTTACACACTTCAAAGATATCACGAGCCATATTATGTCATATTATATTTATTCAGTTAAATGAGTAACTATTTGTTTTGTCTTAAAACATTTACATTATATGAATCAGGTCATCTTCCTACATAGCTAGCTTGTTACCTAGCTGCATTTCATATACACAAGAGACTGGAGATTAAAGGGGCTCTTCACTGATTTTGAACTGATTTTTACTTCTCATAAGTACTACTCACCCTATGAAAGAGCTGTTCAATAGTATCTGTGATTCTGAAGGGAGCTTTCCAAGGACCTTACCCTAATGATGTCATCTGGGTTATATTGAGACTACTGGCACACATTTATAACAAAAACACTCCGTGACAGTTGGTGTTTATTGATTTTGACCAATCCTAAATCAATATCTCATCAGTGGGACAGATGCGTAATTTGCTACTGATTAGTTATGCTAAACAAAACAAAATAACCTTCCCTCCCAAAACAAAATTGGCTAACATTATGAGGCTAATACTCAATGATCATCTTGAAATGGTCTCCAGGGTAACAACAGCATGTGCTGGTCTACCAATGAGTGAGGAATCCAGACCTGCTCTCAAGTGCCTCCTTAAAAACCCACAGTCTAACATGGCGGCCAATATGTGACGGTAGTTCTTGTTAAAAAGGGCATAGAGGAAAGGGTTCAAAGAAGAGTTAGCATATCCAAGCCACATGGAGGCCTCCAGGACCAGGGGGCTGATGCTGTAGCCCTTCAGAGGATGGACCACATTCAAACAGAAGAAAGGAAGCCAACAGAACAGAAAGACCCCCATGATCAGACCCAGTGTCTTAAAAGCCTTTCGTTCCTTCTTCAGAGAACACCTTTCCACGTGAGCCTGCGCTCGTCTGGTGAAGTCAATCCTCGCAGAGCTCTGGTTCATCTGAAGCTGCCCAGTGTGGTGATCGATTGCATGGATCCACCTCGCTTGTCTCTGGGCAGCCTTGAAGATTTTCCCATAGGCAAAGAGCATGAAACCCATAGGAATGAAGTAGGAGATAGCCGAGGTTGCAAAGGCATAGGGGACATGAAACGTGGCCAGACAGGTCTGGGCTTCCAGCTGCACGCCGCTGCTTGCCACAGCAAGAGGCGGCGGGTTGTACATGCCGAGGTAGACGCAAACGGAGGAGATGACCAGGGGCAGAATCCAGCAGAGCAGGAGCAGCACGGCCACACGTCTGGGAGAAATTCGGGCAGGGTAGTGGAGCGGGTCGCACACTGCTATGTATCGGTCCAGTGCCACGCAGCTGAGATTAAAAATGGAGGACGTACAGAAGGTGACGTCCAGGAAGAAGTGCGCTCGGCAGAAGTGGCGTCCAAAGTGCCAGCTGTCGATGGAACGCACCAGACTGAAAGGCATCACCAGCACAGCTACCAGCAAGTCCGCCACTGCCAGGGAAACCAGGAAAGCATTGGTGGGCGTCCAGAGGCTTTGGAAACGTGCCACTGCGGCCATGATGAAGAGATTTCCTATGATGGCAAAGATGGGGATGGGTAGGAGCAGGCACAGCATGCAGACTTTAACAGTGGTGCTATGAAATGCAGCAGAATCGCTGTCGTCGTTACTCAGGCTGTGGTTATCGGAGGTGTTTGTCCCTGGCGTGGAAATCATGATGCAGCAAGAACCAAGCCATCGACAGCTCAACATAAATCCATCTGGTTCATCAAGTGGGCACCTTTCCCTTCAGCATGGTCATGTCTCACTGGACGATCTAAACCTGCCTCTGTTCCTTCACCATATGGAGCTGTGATCTGTCTGTTCGTGTGTGTGTACATACTGTATGTTCATATCCATTGCCTAGACAAAGCCCATTAGTAAATGATTAACCGACATGTAGCAGTAGTCAGGGGGCCATAAGGTAAGTGACCAGGTAGGTATATACAGTAAGATGTGTCATGGCTGGGTCGTGATCGAAGGTCCCTGTGTATATAAGCAATAAACCCTCATATTTATCTCTTCTCACCGGACATGTTCCTCTAAATAACAGGCTAATGTTTGCTCTTTACCTCAGGCACTCAAAACCGTGCTGGTCTTTTATCATCAGCCTGACGTTAACATCTGTGACGATATATAATGGCTCATGTTCTTTTCACATCCCGAAAGTAGAGTTACACAGAGAGAGGGTTTGCCTCTAGGCAGCATTTGAGCAACGTTCTATGTTTATTCATGTATCACATCTCTAATATCGATATTCAGAACTGTTCGAACATCCAACATACAAACAAGATGATATCTGACGTTTGTGCGCACAGCAGATAAACCAGGTTATACTTTATTTCCACAACATACCATG
This sequence comes from Nannoperca obscura, assembly GCA_036024295.1. Classification (NCBI taxonomy): domain Eukaryota; kingdom Metazoa; phylum Chordata; class Actinopteri; order Centrarchiformes; family Percichthyidae; genus Nannoperca; species Nannoperca obscura. The sequence goes on along the minus strand of JAVQJL010072515.1, from coordinate 6,921 downwards.
AAGATATCAAGTGACTGCAACAGAAAGGTGATTATTTGTGTTATCACACATTTTACACAAGTCAGGTTCTTTGTCACGTTCGGTCTTTTTACAGGGCAGACACGACAAGCCTGTGTTGGGTACGACTCTTTTTTGTGTCCTTTTTAGTCAAGTTTCTTTTTTGTTTAATCAAAATACATGCACTGCTCCCAAAGAGGCCGGCGGACAGTCATTATGTCTCCTTACTGTCCCCCGAAAGAAACCTCCCTGTCTATGTCAACCACAGATACAGTAAAATAGGACAAAATACCTCTGATACAGCAGCATAGTCAGCACTCACTTATCTTCACCTTACGTTCACCACAATGAGAATGACAGTCCACTGACTGATGAATGATCATGGCACCATGTACAGTGAATGCAGCAAACCTGTGAAATCCTACATCCACGCTCTCTTTGTGACTTTAATCCTTAAAAGTCACATCTCAGTAAGGCTCAGGAGTCACACCGTGTCATCAGGCGCGATGCTGTCTTTGTTGATCGCTCCCTTGTCTCGACTCTTCCCAAAGGAGAAAGAGAAAACACCCCCAGTCGTCCCCTCATCTGGTTTCCCTCCTCTTACGTCCCCTCTCAGAGCTACCTGTTGGCAGTCTGCGGGGCTGCCAGGCAGCAGGCTTGGTGTGGAGGGAGTCGGCGTGGTGGTCCCCCAGATGTATAATGTTTCCCCTTCAGGGCAAGGTGGGAGCCCCTTGCTCAGGTAGCTGGGGCTCGGGCTGGCTGAGGAGGGCAGAGTGCGCTGGCTGCCGTTCAAGCAGCTGGAGTTATGATCCGCTGAGCCTTTGCGTGAGTGTCCAGAGGAGCTGAAGTTGGAGGAGCGGTAATTGTACACCCTCCAGCCGGGGCGGTTACGCTGGTGACACTGGCATCTTAGGATGCGAATGAAGGCCAGCTTGAACTCGCGGTTGTAGCAGGGATAGATGATGGGGTTCAGGCAGCTATTGAAGTAGCCCAGCCAGAAGATCACTTTGAAGAGGAGATCAGGTGGGCGCAAGTTCACATTAAAAGACCCTGGAATCAGTGGAGAGAGAAAATGGAGATATTGAATTAAAATATTTTTTTGCAGAGTTTTTAAGTGTTAAACTCTTGAGAAATAGTACCTATGGATGTTATTTTTACTTTAATAATTACTTATTTTACCATGAGTAATGCATGTTAATTAAAAAGAAATACTAAAGATTTCTTGGGATTTAAATATCTTTGTTTGTTCTTTAAGTTTTTATCAACATTTAGATGAGAAGATCAATTCCACTCTCAAGTCTGTGCGTTAAGTATGAAGCTAGAGCCAAAAGGCAATTAGCTTAGGTTAGCATGAAGCAGGGGGAAACAGCTAGCCTGGCTCCATCCAAAGTTAAAGAAATCCACCTACCAGCACCCCTGAAGCTAACACCTTGCCTCACATGTGTTTAATCTGCACACAATAAATGTAAAAATGAGAACTTGTGATTTCAAGGGGAGTGATGTTTCTTGGGATTTCCACGCAACCAGCAGATACTCCACTTATATGCTAAGCTAAACTAATCACCTCCATCTTCATAACTAATGCACAGACATGAGAGTTGTATCACAAACACTCTCATAACTTTATTTTAAATTCTAGTGGAGATCCCAAAGTTTCCAAAGAAACCAAATACTGTCTGGTGAGCAGAAACAACCCAACATTATGGAGGCACTGATCCAAAAATGTCTTTCCCAATACCGATACAAATAAAGATGCGATACCAGTTCTCTCCTTTTCTCAAATGAAAATGTTGTATCTCGTACTTCCTGCAAGTCATGGAGCCAGGAATGTATGTGGCACTAAAAACTATGTTTCTGTGACTGAATCAAGGTGTCTGATATCGGAAACACTGAACTTCCAAATGGCATTGATGAAAAAATGGTATTTAATGGAAATCAGTTTAATCGGAGCAGAATCTGATCAGTGCATCCCTGCTCATAATACACTGAGTGTCTTGCCTTTGGATTTGTCGACCCTGTCTGTGGCTGCAGGTTATATTTTGCCCAGTAGGTGGCAGCATTGATTGAGAATCACAGGGCTTTACAGTCAGAGCTTGCACAGACAGAATGTAAAGCAGAAGAGTGAAAGACCAGAGAGGGCACCCAATTAAGCACGTTATTTATCACTCAAGAAAGACCTTGTGCTTCCTTTTCAAAAGCCACTCTGTCACAGTTCAACTGAAGGATTTTCACAAGAATACAGAGCGAGCTGGATAAACATGACGGGGGAGAGATGCTTCGCTTCGAGCAAAGGGTAGACATTTTTAGTTGAAATGAAATGGCACCTTTTCTCTGAGAGATTACAGAGGTCACACTATAGCAACAAGCTTTCACTTTGTCATTCCTACAGATGTTTGTACAACAACGTTACAAAAGTTGTAAAACTGCATCAATCTCCCCTTGTGGTGCATTTTCTCCTCCTGGGGCCAAGCTTAAATAAAGGAAGAACATATTACAAGCTAATGAGGTGCGAGGGGTAACAGGGAATTCATAAGAACAGCAAGTGTGAGATTTGTGTAAAAGAAAGAAAGAAAGACTGTGTTTGTTTGGGCAGATGTAAGTAAAATTGTGTTTCTTTACACCCACATTCTTAAATTAATATCACATTCCTGCAGAGACTGAGGATGCACTATAATCTCAGACTTTGAAGTGTGAAATTACCTCTGGTGAGATACTATAGGCAGGCAGATAGACACCACAGTTTGCTTCTTCATGGATATCAGATCAACAGCTTTAACAATTATTTGAACCAAAACAAGGTACATTACGTAGCACACATCCAACGTGGTGAATTGTAGCTTTTATTGGCTGCAAATAATGCTAAGAGCCTGAAGTGAGGTGTGTTCGCTGGATGGACATCCCTGTGTGCATACCTGCAACTATACAAACTAGACATCACTGAAGGTCTATTTTTACATTCAAGGTTCAGAAAACACACACACACACACACACACACACACACACACACACACACACACACCAGTCAATTTGTTAACTTGGAGGAAAGTGATTGTGCGACAATATGAGGAAATGTTGCTTTCACCTTTCATTAAACTCAGTTGCTCCTAAGTGACAGCGCTTCATGCAGTGTGTGTGTGTGTGTGTGTTGGCCTCCTGTGCTGTAGATGAATGGTTCTCTTTTTATAGTGCCTGGTATTTTCACATGCTATTTTGCCTCCTTGACGGCCACTTAAAAGTGATTACATAAGCGTGTGAGTTATGTCTGTGACTGGGATGCAGAGTACGATGGAGGGGAATAAACACTTCTCTTCATTCTCTCCCAGTCTCTATCTCTCTCTCTCCTTCCACCTCCCTTTGCCCGTCTCTCTTAGCAGTAGGTTGCAAATATTGATAACTGCAAATATAGAAAACCCGGTGAAAGAAAGAAACAAGCTTTTTTTTTTCACACAATAAATGACTAAAACTATATAACGCTAATAAGTGAAGTTTACTGTATGTTGATTGACCATAATCTACTAATGTTGCCAACACTAGATAGTAAATAGGAATTGTAATGTTAATATTCTTGAGTAGAAGAGTAGAAGCAACAACCAATGATTTATCTGTCTGTTCAATTATAAATCCATATTTCTGTGCTGCTCTGTGATAGAACTGCAACCAAGTATGTTTTCCATTCAAAATGTATCTGACAATTATTTTCTGAATAAATAACTTAAAAATAGTGATAAATGTCTATAAATGTACCACGCCAAGGAGACACTTTCACATTGTCTGTTTTCTCCGACAACAAATATATATTAAATGTACAATGATCTAAAACGGACCCTGGTACCAGAGAGTGTTTTGGCATTTTCACTTGAAAAGTGACTTTAATGATTAATCAATTTTCTCCTTAATGCACTTAACTGAATAATCCTCTCACACTGAAATCTCTTGGTTTAGTCAATAGTTGCTTCAGAAAATGTTCTGTGAATCTGCATTTCATTTATAAGCCTCTCAGGTGCATTGTTTTAAACAAATAGTGACATCTGCGAGGGCAAACACAGCTGTGTGGCACTGCCTGGCTCCCGGGAAAGGCCCCCTTAACTTCCAGAGGCCCCAGCTGAGACTAAAAGGTGGGACACTGCCAGCATCGAGCGGGATAAAAGCGTAGGAAACACAGGCAGAAATCTGGCTGACAACAGACCTTCCTGTAGCCAGATATGGTACATGTTTGTGTGTTTAAGTTTTGTGTGAACGTGGTCCATTTTTGTCCCTTGAAGAGTGTTTATGTTGAAAAGCTATAGTATTAACAGTAGAGGATGCGAGGGCTCGGCTGCAAGACAACTGTGTATAGATAACCGTGGGAGGGTTATTGTTGGTGGTCTCGGCTCTCCTGTTAAGAGAAATGTTTGCACCTCCTTCCTGAGGACAGGCGCGCGCACACACACACACACACACACACACACACACACACACACACACACACACACACACACACACGTCTCGCTATGAAACACAGGAACATCTTAATGAAACAAAGCATCCTGTTATTCACACTAATTGGAAGGGAAGAAGTGATGCCTGTTCTGTGCCATGTAGAGCGTGCGCACGCACGCACGCGCACACACACACACACACACACACACACACACACCTACACACCCACACACACACACAATCTGCTCTCCAAAAACTCACACATCCTGTTTTATAACACTTCCACAAATATGATTAATATGTCTTGATCTAAAAGGAGAGAAGTGTTATTGCCCTCGCAGATTACTTTCAGTGAAACAATAGCATGAAGCTATTTCTGGAAAATTGGGTTGACATCCCAGGGACCCTAACTTTCATCCCTGCAGCCCTGCGGCCCCTGCAGCTCAGCCCTGCTGCCTCCTTTCTTCTTCATTGCTTTGACGCTTAGCTCGCTTATTATTTTTCCCCTTCAGCAACCATTTCAATTACCCCCCCGATCGCAGGGGCCGGCCAGCTCATGTAGCAAAAAGTAAAAAAATAAGTAACATGCTTGCACGCAGGTGAGAGAGAGAGAGAGAGAGAGAGAGAGAGAGAGAGAGATGCACGCTGACTCTCTTCCAAAAACACACATACACAGAAACAATTAGTTAACACCCCCGAAGTGTAGGTTTGCGCACACTGCTCGCACCAGTTGCTATTTTCGAGGCCTTCACAGGACATTAGTGCCTGCGCTGGGTGTTAAAGAGCCGTGGGACAATGTGTGCAATGAAACAACGCGAGTATCCCCCCCCCCGAAGACTGATTATTTCTCCTCAGCAGAGTTGTGAGGAGATAACAGCTCCTGAAACACCTAAATGTGGAGAAGCCCCTGCAGTGAGCCGTCAGCGCTCTCCATGTTTAGAAAGTAAAACCCTTTTTCTTAACGTTAGGACAATAATTTAACACTTATAGTAGTCCTGTGTTTATGTTTCTTTGTCTTATTTTTAATTACCTGTATGCAGAACTGAAAGCTGTGTGTGCAGGTGTAGCTGCTGACGACTGGAGTCTTTACTTGTTGGATGCTTTTTTTAAGCAATAATGTGCTTATACGAAGTACTGTAAACCTAATATATATTTTTTATCAACTAAAGTATTCTGTTTCTTTTAATTTGTTTGTTATTTGGAGTCAAAATCAATACAATACTCATAAAAAACGATCCTTTGTCAAAATGGGATAGAAGAATGTGTTATGAAATAACTTTAGGTTTAGACATGTCTCCCTTACTGACAAACAAGCGAAGTCAGACAGCGCTCAGTGAGTGGTCTGAAGTTCTGGGCTGCTTTTTGTCCAAGGAACCGTGCCTGGAGTAACACTAACTTAAAAACATTGATGTTATGTTTATAATCTTGAAGTCTGTATACCTTACTTTGCTCCAAATTAAAGGCGTAAAAGGAGACACTGAAAAGGAACGACTGAAACTGGACGCATGCTTGCCATTTATGTACAAAAACAAACACATATTGAAGTATTTGCAGAATTTGAATCAGATAGATCAGATCAGCTGTGAAGGAGAGAGATCGCATATTTCTCAAAGCTGCATATGTTCTCAGATTGAGGCTTCAGGGGTCAGAGGTCACGGTAGATCTTACTGGCCGCATCCAGCCTAAGTTTCATCTTTGCAGGCTTTAAATTCTTTAAAAATCAGCGGCGGTATAAGAGAGAGAAGCAGCCGCAGCCGCACTGACACTCAAAACACACATGAACATACATCCTTTTTTTTTAAGCACTCCTCCATGCACACACACACAGACACACACACACACACACACAGACAGAGACAAAACACTTGTGCCATCCACTGCCAGCGGAGCCACACACTCACAAACACACACGCCGCCAAGCAGAAACCCCCACATACGTTACACATCAGTGACAGTGCGCAGAGGAAGGAGCAGGGTAATAACAAGTGTGAGACAGGAAATCCCACTCAGTGGGTGGAGGCTAATGAACACTCAGGGAGCAACACGAGGGGAGCGCCGCTGCCCTATCAGACTTATGGATCTTAAGTTCAGACGAGAGGCACACGAGAGAGCAAAGGCACAAACTTAAATTGAAAAACAACGTCTCCCACAAACCTCTTAGAGGAGGCTCTAGCGTTGGGAAGAGAGCAGTTTCAGTATCCTGCTTTGACACAGTGGATATGTAGCAGATGCATTATGTGGAATTCCCTGCCAGAAGAATCTGGACTTTGTTTTGTATGCTTTTATTTCATGCATCTCTCAGGCCAGTTGAAGAATTTGCATGAAGGTTGTATGGTGCTTTGTCACAATGCATCAGTATGCTGCAGCAGAGATTGTGCAGAGAAACGTACCCTCTGGGGTTTCTTGGCAGTTTGTTGATTAGTGTTACATAAACAGGCCCCTGCTGAGCCTCCCCGGGGGGGGGGGGGGGGGGGGGGGGGGGGGGGGGGGGGGGGGGGGGGGGGG